>APFE030435091.1:5629-147128 GCA_000404065.3 Pinus taeda | reverse complement strand
ATTTTTAAGCTCCAGTTTTATAATAACCCATGGTATTGACCCATGGTAATACCAAGATCTTACAAGATTTTATAATGGAGTAAAATATTCGCCATGCTGGTGAAAGATTCGCCAAAAAATTATGTATACATATTATATTATTGATAAAATTGCCTTCCATTTTTCCTATATACCATGGAGATTCGCCCATTTATTATACTTATAAATTTAGGGGGGGTTCTTAAAATTTTCCCTGCCCAAGTCGTTGCTACGGTTAGTCATTTCCATCATCGTAAATTGAGGGAGGCCATAGAAATTGAAAAAAAACCCAATAATTTGAATAGAGATGATAGTTGGAATATTAGTAGATGTTGGGTCCCTGTCGTGTCCTCCTAGTCTTTTCGACTTCTTTTTGGGATTTATTTTGTTTGTTTATCTATGCAGGTATTGACATCCTTTTTATAGTATTTGTTGTTAATGTATTCTTCATTAGAGTTTATTTTTTTGATCCTTTGTGTTTTTTATTTTATCATCCTATTCGTTCTTAACTCCCTTTAGTATTTTAATATTTGTTTAACTGAGCCTAGCACCATATTATTGTTGAGAGTGTTTTATTTTATTGGATTTCTTTTCCTTTGAAATATACTATATATATATAATTAATATATATATATATATATATATATTATTATATATATTTATTATTTTATTTATTTATTTATTTGAACCCGTGTAATTTTGTTTTATTTATTTATTTTTTCCATTAATTGTTTTAATTTAGTTTACTTTATTTCCATTATTATTATCAAATGATATTGTCTCGATTAGGTATTGATTCGTTTATATTTTTGACTCCTCCTTAACAGTTCGACTTTGAATTTTTTTAAATAAATTAATTTAAATATTATTTTTCCAAAAAACTAGCCATTCAAGTTACTGATAATATCTAATTTTTAATATTAATAAGTTAATATCATAAATTATATATTATTGTTCACATGTAGCCATTACTTGAAATTATGTCTCTACATTGCTCTCTATTTAAGCCTTTGTCATGGTCTACCTCTTCATGTGGTCCTCACGATGAACCACACTTGTTGGTTTGAAACGCATCAACCAAAGATTTATCTTATGTGATTTCTACTGAAATACTTTGCTTAATTCATTATGGATCACAGAATCTTGAATACAGAAATAATTTGTGATTATAAATCTTTGATTTTAATAAATAAAAAAATTATATAAATTTCTTTATTTTTAATAATTATTTTATTATTCTAATCTTTGATTTTATTTTTGGATTAAAAATAATAATTTTATGGTTTATTATATTATTCTTCGGTTTTTAATATTAATCTTTGAGTTTTATACACTAATATTATATACCCAAGGATTTAATAACACAACGGATTTATATTAAAAAATTAAAGGATTAATATGAAAACCAAATGAATTAATATTATTAACCTAAAAGATTAATAAACCCTAAGGGATAAATGTGACTGACTATGACAAGGTTTATATTATTTATACATTAATAGATCTTCACTATGGTTAAATTTTGTTAGCATGGTCATCTATTCTCAAGAAGGGCATCATAGTCAACAATACTAAACATGACTACCATGGTGAACCATACTTACCTCGGGAATCATGCTCTATGTATAAGTAACCTATAGTGAACCATAGCGGATGATCATGGTTGACCATGGAGGCTTATAGCAGATGGCTAGGGTTGACAATATTAATCATTGGGTTTATAATCTTAGGGTTTAATTTTAGTCCTAAGCTTTAAAATCCTAGGGTATATGATATTCATATCTTGGGTTTAATATTATTCCAATGGGTTTATAAACCCTTAGGTTTTAAGTATTAATTCCTTGGGTTTATTAGCCTCTTGGGGTTATAATATCAATCCCTTGAGTTTAATGATGTAAAGTTTCATATTCCTATGGTTTAATACTAGTCAAAGGGTTTATAATATTAATCCTAGGGTTTAGTATAAATCCCTTATGTTTATAATCATGGTCAACCATGGTCCAACCTGAAATTGTGAGAAGTATTGTCTCAATATGAAAATCAACCATGTTCAACCATCATCAACTATGCTCAACCATGGCCAACCATGATCAATATTAATCATAATATTTAATATTAATCATAATATTTAGTATCAATCTATTGGCTTATAATACTAAACAATGTGACAATCATTGATGCAATGTTTAATCATCGTCAAACTTGATCAACTATGGTCAATCATGGCCAACCATGGTCAACAATGTTTTATAAAATCAAATATGATCATCCATGGTCAATCACCATCAACCATCCTTGAAAGTGGCATTTTCATAAGAATTGCGTTGATATGAAAATCAACCATGGTTAAGCATGGTCAACCATGGTCCAACGTCACATTGTGACAAGGATTGCCTCAATATGAAAATCAACCATTGTCCAACATCACATTGTAACAAGGATTTCCTTAACATAAAAATCAACCATGGTAAATCAGTTTATTTTACTGTTTATAATATTTATCTTAGGATTCATATACCTCGGGTTTATAGTATTAGTCCCTTGGGTTTAATATTATTCAATTGGGTTCATAATCCCTTGGGATTTTGTTATTAATCCCTTGGGTTTATTATTCCCTTGTATTTATAATGTAAAACATAGTCAACCATGGTCAATCATAACTAATCATTGTCAACCATGATCGAATGTCACATTGTGATAGTGGTTGTCCCTATATGAAAATCAACCATGGTAAACCATGGTCGAATGTCACATTATGGCAATGATTGCCTCAATTTGAAAATCAAACATGGTCAACTGTGGTCCAACATTGCACTGGGACAAATAGTGCCTCTATATGAAATTCAATCATGGTCAAGCACGGTCAAGCATGGTCCAACATCATATTGTGACGAATATTGTCTCAATATGAAAATCAACCATGGTCAACGATGGTCAAATGTTGCATTGTGAAAAATATTATGCCGATTTGAAAATCAATCATGGTCAAGCATGGTCCAAGATCACATTGTAACAAGGATTTTCTCAATATGAAAATAAACCATGGTCAACCACGATCTACAATAATTATTTTAGTATTTATAATACTTATCTTAGGGATTATATACCTTGGGTTTATAATATTAGTTTTTGGGTTTAATATTATTCGACCATGGTTAACGATATTTTATAAAATCATGTGTGGTTATCCATGGTTATTCATGGTCAACTAAGGTCCAATTTCGCATTGTGACAAAGATTGTCTCAATATGAAAATCAATCACTATCTCAATCATGGTACAACATTGCATGATGACAAATATTGTCTCAATATGATAATCATAATCAACCACACTAAACCATGGTCGATCATGGTTAACCATGTTTTATAAAATCAAACTTGGTCATCCATAGTTAATCATAGTCAACCATGGTTGAACTTTGCATTGTCACAAAGATTGTGCTTATATGAAATCAAGCATGGTTAAGCATCGTGAGCCATGGTCCAATGTCACATTACAACAATGATTGTGTAAATATGAAAATCAACCATGGCCAACCATGTTTATTTTAGTGTTTATAATATTTATCCTAGGGCTTATATACTTTAGGTTTATAAATTAGTCACTCGAGTTTAATATTATTCCCTTGGTTTCATGATCCCTTCGGGTTTTACTATTTATCCCTCATGTTTATAATATCACTCCATTGGGTTTATTGGTCATTATGGTTTATAATATCAATCATGGTCAACCATGGTCCAACATCACATCGTGACAAGGAGAGCCTCAATATGAAAATCAATCGTGGTCAACCATGTTTATTTTAGTGTTATAATATTTATCTTATGGTTTATATGCCTTGGGTTTATGATAATAGTCCTTTTCGTTTAGTATTATTCCCTCATTTTCATAATCCCTTGGGGTTTCAGTATTAATACCTTAGGTTTATTATTCCCTTGGGTTTATAATATCGATCATGATAAACCACGGTCAATCATAACTGGCCATGGTCAACCATGGTCAAATGTCACATTGTGACAATGACTATCTCAATATGAAATTGACTCATGGTTAACCATGGTCCAATGTCGGACTCGAACAAATATTATTTCAACATGAATATCAGTCATGGTCAACCATGTCAACTAAGGTCCAACATTGCATTGTGATAAGGATTGTCTCGATCAAGGGCAACCATGGTCCACTGTCGCATTTTGACAAAGATTCTCTCGATTTGAAAATCAACCATGCTTAGCCATGGTCCAATGTCACTTTCTGACAACGATTGTTTCAATATGAAAATCAACCATGGTCAACCATGTTTATTTTAGTGTTTATAATATTTTTCTTAGTGTTTATATGGCTTGGGTTTATAATATTAATCAATTGGATTAAATATTATTGAACCATGGTCAACCATGTTTTATAAAATGAATTGTGGTCAACCATGTTAAATCATTGTCAATCATGGTCCAATGTCGCATTGTGACAAATATTGTCTCAATATGAAAATCAATCATTGTCTTAATCATGGTCGAACATCACATTATGAAAAAGATTATCTCAATATGATAATAATGTTCAACCAATGTCAATTATGGTCAACCTTGGTCAAACATGGTCAAACGTCCCATTGTGACAAAGATTGTCTTGCTATGAAAAGCATTCATGGTTAACCATGGTTATCCATGGCCCAATATCACATTGTGACAAGGATTGCCTCAATATGAAAATCAACCATGGTTATCCATATTTATTTCAGCATTTATAATATTCATTTTAGGGTTTATATACCTTGAGTTTATAATATTAGTCTCTTGGCTTTAGTATTATTCCCTTGGGTTCATAATTCCTTCAGGTTTTAGTATTAATTCCTTGGGTTTATTATTCCCTTCAGTATAATATTATTCATAGGGTTTATAAACCTAAGGGACCAATATTGTAAATCCATGGGATTGATATTATAAACCCAAGGGATTAATACTAAAAACCTAATGGAATATAAGCCCAAGGGTTTTTAGTATTAATCCCTTGGGTTTATGATCCCTTGGATTTGTCCTATTCCCTTGGGTTTGAAATCCCTTGGTATCTTAGTATTAACCCCTTGGGTTTATTATCATCTTGGGCTTATAATATCAATTCCTTGGGTTTATTAATCTAAGGGTTGATATTCCTACGGTATAATATTGTTCATAAAGTTTGTAATTAAGATCAATCCTTAAGGTTTAATATTATTCCCTAGGGTTTATAACTCCTTGGGTTTTTAGTGTTAAACCTAAGGGATTAGAAATCGAAAGGAATAATATTAAACCCAAGGAATTAATATTATAAGGAGAGGGTATATAGACCATAAGATAAATATTATAAACTCTAGAATAAATATGGTTGACCATTGTCAACCATGGTCCAATGTTGTGTTGTGACAAGGATTGTCTTAAAATGAAAATCAATCATTATCAACCATATTTATTTGATAGTTTAAAATATTTATCTTAGGGTTTATATACCTTGAGTATATAATATTAATCCCTAGGGATTAATATTATTCCCTTTGGTTTATAATTCCTTGGGTTTTTAGTATAATCCCTTGAGTTAATATTAAACATGGAAATCCATGTTCAACCATGATTGAATGTCACATTGTAACAAATATTGTCCTCATATGAAAATTATCCATGGTTAAGCATGGTCAACCATGGTCCAACATTATATCGTGACAAGGATTGTCCCAATATCACAATCAACCATGTTTACTTCACTGTTTATATTATTTATCTTAGGTTTTATATACCTTAGGTTTATAATATTTGTCTCTTGGGTTTAATATTATTCCCTTGGGTTCATAATTCCTTGAAGTTTTAATATTAATTCCTTGGGTTTATTATTCACTTTAGTATAATATTATTAATAGGGTTTATAAACCTAAGGGACCAATATTATAAACCTAAGAGATTGATATTATAAACCCAAAGGATTAATACTAAAAACTTAGGGGAATATAAACCCAAGGGTTTTTAGTATTAATCCCTTAGGTTTATTATCCCTTGGATTAATAGTATTCCTTTGGGTTTATAATACCTTGGGGTTTTAGTATTAACCCCTTGGGTTTATAATATACGTTTCTTGGGTTTATTAATCTAAGGGTTCATATTCCGAGGGTATAATATAGTTCATAGGGTTTCTAATAATTCGTAGGTTTTTTAGTATTAATCCCTTGGGTTTATTATCTGTTGGGTTAATATTATTTCCTTGGGTTTATAATCTCTTGGAGTTTTAGTATTAAACCTTAGGAATATCAACCCTTACATTAATAAATCCAAGGGGTTGATATTATAAACCCAAGGGTTAATACTAAAACCCCAATTTATTATAAACTCAAAGGACTAATATTATAAATCCAAGGTATATAAACCCTTGGATGGCCATGATTTCTATTGAACTTAGAGGATTAATGTTATAAACGTGTGACTAATATTATACCAAAGGAATGTGAATCCTTACATTAACATACCCAAGAGATTGATATTATAAACCCAAGGGATTAATACTAAAACCCCAAGGGATTATAAACCTATGGTTTTAGTATTAATCCTTTGGGTTTATTATCACTCTAGTTAATATTATTCCCTTGGGTTTATAATCCCTTCAGGTTTTAGTATTAAACCCTTGGGTTTATTATTCCCATGGGTTTAAAATATCAATTCCTATGTTTTATTAATGTAAGGGTTCATATTTATATTACATCATTTTAATTAACTAATAATAAATATATTTAAAATTAATAATTATTATAATGATAATAATAATATTTTTCTTGCAATAGTTTTTTGTATTATTATTTTTATTGTAACATATTTATGAGTGGAAGATACAAAGTAAGTCTTATATCAACCACATTAATATTTTTAATGTGCTTATGCTAGTAAATAATTTTAAATTTACACTAGGAGAAAACTAGGAGACACATGATTTCACTTTGACTCTAACAAACTTCTCTCTTCACATGGTTGTGCTGCTGGTTTTCTGACAGGTCAACCAATTGCAGACACATGATTTCACTTTGACTCTAACAAACTTCTGCCTTCACATGGTTGTGCTGCTGGTTTTGTGACAGGTCAGCCAATTGAAATCCTCTGCACTATTAAAAGAAGGCTTCAAATTTGTAAATCATGGTAATTTATGCAAGATTTTGATAAAATCACATGCAATTTTTTGTAAATTCAGATTATAGTCATTAAATATGAAAATTTTGGCTATCAATTTTTTTTTGATGATGTTGAATTTATTTCAAAGTTCAAAAACAAAATTGTCACACTCCTACTACTACCCATTTTTTTGAAAAAAAAGATTGCTCCGCGTATTTTTGGTGGTCATGAAAAATTTTAGGCCAGGACTAAAATATTTACTCCTGCAAATAAATCAAATCCCGGGAAAGGAAATGATGCTGCGGTTTAATAGTACAGAAACACGACGTCACTTTCATAACACTCATGTACAACAGAGGTCTCATCAGGCAGAGCGCCATTACCCGTGACAGTAGCAATTTGATTTAGCACCAAAGGAATGCACTGGTTCACAAAGCCATTTTTTATTTTTATTTTTATTTTGCTAAAAACAGATTTTGCTGAATATATTTCAACAAAAATCCAAATAACAGCCAAAATAGAAAATCCAGATACGCAAAATCATATCACTAAATTCGAACTAAAATACCATATGCCTAGGTATTATCATCTCATTTTTCATTTTCGAGGGTGAGGGGTTAGATATTGGATGAAGTTAAAAGCGATAATTTTGTTCCATTTTCGTTTTAGGACTGGAAGTTAAATACTACCTTAAGTTAAATATTTAAGTTTGGGCTTCCTAGGAAATTTGAAAGCTCCAGAGATCTTGAACATCAAAATTCTGGTGAATTATATTGCCCCATTTTAAAAGTAAACAAAAATTCGTAAAAATAATTTTGGGTTCAATTTTGATTTAACAGCCTTAAAAAAAATGAGATATTCAAGTTATAGAAAATTTACCATTCAATTTTGTGATTTTAATGTTTTTTACAAATTTGACTTATAACCAATAAACTACCAAAAAAATAAGAGAAAAATTTCTATTATTAAATTTGAAAGCTCTAGATATTTTAGACATCAAAATTCCTGTCAACTATATTGCCTATTTTAAAGGGTAAAAAAAATGTTGTAAAAATAATTTTAGATTTAATTTTGATTTTTTTTTCCTCTAAAATGTATTTTTGATTTTATAAATGATTTAATATTCTTGAAAAAATCTAGATATTCAAAATTACTAGAAAATTTACAACTACTATTGCAAGTTTAAACTTTATAACAACTAAACTATAAAAATATACTAAAAAAATCATAATAAATTCTATTACTTAAATTTGACAAGCTCTATAGTTCTTGAACATCATTTCTAGTGACCTTATCTTGTCCATTTAAGAGTATAAGAAAAAAATTGTTTCAAAATTTTTAACTTTTGGGTTTAATTTTGATTTTTATTATTATATTTAAATGTATTTTTTAAATTAAATAATATATTAATTTAGTGTATCCTAAAAAAAAATCTAAATACTTGAATAATATAGAATTTACAACTCGATTTTCTGATTTTCATATTAGACTTGAAACAAATGAATTACCTTGAATAAATTTCTATTAGGTCAATGCCAACAAAGCCTGTTTTTGGAAGTAGAAAAATTACTTTTTAAAAGGGGAGCGAGCATCGTGTGTGCAACTTTAAGAAATCTTCATATAAAATGAAAGAATTATCCATTCGAAAACTTTTATAATCTGAAACTGAGATGCTGGTCCGCAAGTAACTCATACTATTGTTCTTTAAGTTCACAGATTTACGGATATCTTGCTGCTTAGAAAAGTCGGCATGATCTTAATTTTGACATGAACAACGTTGGAAACTTACATAATAAAGGTACACGGAGACCAGGAAAAGAAATAAATAAGACTATATGAATAGCAATATGTAAGGCATTAGGAAAGTCAGGAATGTCTGGCTCAAAGAAGACACTAACACTGACACAAACCTGTTTTTTTAAGCAGTAGTCTATAATGCGACTTTTTGAAAGTTTTTCCGGCGGATTTTTCCGGTCAAAATCCGGCAGTAATTCATTGGAATCCTAAGTTTGATAGCTAGTTTCTGCACAATCAATGGCTCCCAGAGGTTTTCCAAGGTGCTGAATCCAAATATGCAGTTAAAAAACTATTTTAACTGCTAAAAATCAAGATTTAACCTCATTTCTTCCGCCAGATTCCGTCACCAGAATCTCCAAAAAGTCGCATTATAGACAACTCCTTTTTTTAATCCGTTTAGGTTGCACAGGGCTCAAATTCCAAGTACACCGCCCTCTCTGGTGTGTATATAGAGAGAATCAGGGTAAGTAAATGATTAAAAGGGATGTCTTAAAAGTATGTCCGCCTCGGCCACACATGAGTGAGAGTTTATAAAAATAGGTTTTTTTTCAAAGATTATGGGCTCAAGCCTCATGTGTACTCTTTGATAAAAATACCTATTTTTATGTGCTCTTTTCATGTGTGGGAGAGGCATAAATATTTTTTGATAATTTATTGTGCACTGGTTTTATTTATTTTCTTTGATAGATTATTCTGCATTGCTTATATATAAATAGTTTAGTTGGAATAGTTTAGTAACAAATTTATAAATAAAGTTCTTAAGTTAAATATAGATAATGTTATTAAATTGAGTATTGATCATTAAAGTATATAAATTTAATATATAGTAATAATTTGGTATGATAAATGGTAATCCCTTTGTATGTGTTTATTATTAATATTTATGAAATACATTTAAATTTAAATACAAAATCAACAACTAACAATAATATATTCTGTTTAATATACCTTTTATGTTTCACATTTTATCTTAATATTTAAATTAAATGAATATAAAAATATTTATATCTTGAAGTTATTTAGTTCAACATTTTTTTAAAATTAATTGATAGCACTAAAGAAAAATAATAAACTATATTAACATTATTATTCAAAATTTTTTACATTGATTTATTTTTTTTCAATATTTTAAATTATTTGTTCCTACCATCATTATTAGGAATATATTATATATGAGTTCAACATGATTATATGTTATATTGATTATATGAGTAAAATAATAATTATTTGCTTCTCATTATTCAATATTATTATAATTGTTTATGTGGATTTGCTGTAAAACTAAAAATAATAATTATTTATCTTTCATTACCCAATTCAATTATATGTGTTTAACAGTAATTTTTAAAAATATATAAAATATTAATATTTTCAATATTTTTTAATAGTATTTAAAATCTTATATGATTGATGATATAGCATTGCATGATTATGTTGAATTTAAACATTTTAATTGTTCAAAATAATTTTTTCTTTGTCTTATAATACTCATAATTTTTTTTTAATCTCAAAGTATATAATAAACATATAAAATGTTATTGAATTGAGGCTTCTGTGATCTATATCTAGTTTGTGAGATACATTTGTCCACAAGTTGAAGAATCAGATTATGGTTACATGTTAAATAGGGATAGCAGATCTTCCAACTGCTAGGTTTAACTGGAAAACTGCTATATTATACTAGACTAGACAAACAACTAAACTAACAAAACCACACTCAATAATAATTGATATCATTCACATTAATTAATGATTCATAATTTGAAAGTAGCAACTGAAACTCTGTAATTTTGATATTCAACCATTTTGTTTGATTTAAAAAAAAAAATCTAACTATACAATACAGATGAAAAATAAATTCACAATACAAATGAAAAAAATTAAAAAATTACAATACAAATGTAATATAAATTTACAACAAACTAAACTAAAAATGCTCATCTGCATTTTAGTTGTTCCCCAGTGAAATGATTAACGCTACCAAAAAAAAGTTAATCAATCCACTTTATCATCAAGAAGAAATCAGTCACAGAAAATTCTAAGACTATTATCAGAGACAAAGCCCCCAATTACTTCTTATTCAGCAAAGTGCCCCCATTTCTTCTTATTTTGAAATGCAAAGCATATTTAGATAAATATTTTATGAAAGAACTACCATCAAATAAACTAAACAAACTAAACAACTGGTTGTGTACCTGTTCATGAACATATATACTTCCACTGTCAATATCCACAAGTTGTATTCAAAGATATAGCATAAATCGAAAGAGTGCAGCACCCATTAGAAAATTAATAGACTGTCTTATAGACTGTCGGCATTATGTTGCAGTCCCATCATCCGTTTATTGATGCTGTTCAAAGTTCCCGGGAAGATAATTACGGACTGAAGATAAATGCTGCAATAATGGGGAGACGGTAGGTTGGCGTTGCTGGTGAAGTATGTCAGGCTGTGCAATATAATAGATCACACACGGGCTCTCATGATTATGTCTGCCCAGGTAACTAGTTATGACTACTCCTTTATCACGGGAGTCGCGTTCCACTGTTTTCTTCACATCACAGTTGCTATCCGAGCATCTATAATAGTTCCTGCAAAGAGTACACAGTCAGGGCGTGGCAAGCAAAAAGATGGGCTGCAAAGAGTATACAGTCAAAGAGTACACAGTCAGGACATGGCCAGCAAAAGGATGGGGCCTAGAATAATTCGCTTGCCAATGGTCCATGTAAAAATTTTATATGTTCAAGGAACTCTATAGATTCACAACTCTATATGTTCGCTGTTGGATTTTGGTAAGTTAGTTATTTAATAATAAATATATACGGTCTCTATATATTTATAACGCATGAGAAAACTAGTTATTTGTGGTCAAAAATGCCCTTAACCAGATTGGAACAAAGGACATCATAAGCACCTCGGATTGGTGCTGTTCTTCACGAATTTCTTCCCGTACTTGCGCCACTTATAGCCGTCTTCTAGGATGTCAATTTCGGATCTGGTCAGAAAGGCGTATTTGAGAGGTCGTTCTGCCTTTCTCTTCCTGCTGCTCTTCTTAGGGCTTCTGTTCAAAAAGAAATTATAACTATTATAGCAATTCTGTAAATAAGCAAGGTGCGACGTATTGTACAGCCTACTTAAATTTTAGAAAGCCCAACTATATTTGTTTAAACATTGAAAGTGGAGCTATAATGTACTGAAATAATTGTTTTCAATTTTCTGCATACAGGAAGGTTCACACAACTAGTTCTTTAATCCCTTGTATAGATCCGAGGCGAAAATGATTAGTTATGTTGAAGTGTATACATTTGTTTTGAAAAGAACCCTCCAAACTAAGAGACACACATTGAGAAATGCTTTCCGGATTTATCACTTAAGAGATTTCTTGTCATAGAGATTTGTTGAACTAATTGATGGCAAGGTAAAGAGCAAAGCAGAAAATACATCCAAGAAAAACATTAGCGGTTGTTAAATTATTTTATTAATCATAAATTTGATTCATATACATTTATCTAATTGTTGGATTTTGACACTCATTTCATTGGAAGTCTATTACTTGGACTAACAGACACATTAAGCTACTCTGGGATTCACCCTAAGACCACATAAAAAGTAATGATAACTGTTTAGAAATTGGGTTTTTAATGATAACTGTTTAGAAGTTTACGAATTTTGGTGTAATAGAAAACTTATCCTCCTACTACTTAAAAAAATAATGATAAATTTTGGTCTAGTGGAAAACCTAATACTAATGGTAGGTTTTTCCACACCTAACTCACTAAATATAAAATCATAAAATCATGCACATTTTAACCGGACTTATCTTTTATCTGGCATGTAAACTCATACCATATTTGACTCCACTATATTTGTTTATCTTAGCTCTTCACACATTGCAATACACCATCACTGTAATTCATCATCAAAGATTTGAGGTTTGTTTTCTTCATTGAAAAACCATACAAATACTGTCCTTCAAAATACAAAACTGAGTAAAAAATCGATAGTCTCTATACATATAGAGACCATATGAAATAAATATGAATCCATAGTCTTCAACACAAATACTGTCCTTCAAAATACAAAACTGAGTAAAAAATCAATACAGTCTCTATACATATACATATGAGATAAATATGAATCCATATAAAATAAAACTTGATGAAGGATGTGAAGCATGTGATCAGAGATTTGTTGAACCAATCAGCGTCATTGATGTTAAATTACTCTGGTTGATTCCAAATGTTGGCTACAAATTTCTTAAATAACGAACAAATAAGTGTAATTCATTATAAATTACATTGGTTGATTAGAAATGTTGACAACAAATTTCTTATATAACGAATATGAATTACACTGGTTGATCAGAAATGTAGACAACAAATTTCTTATATAACGAATATGAATTAATTACACTGGTTGATCAGAAATGTAGACAGCAAATTTCTTATATGATGAATCAATCAGTACCGTTCATGATAATAAATTACAATGATTAATTCATGAATCAATCAGATGAGCACACTGGATCATAAATCACACTGGTTGATGCTAAAAGTCTAGAGCAAATTTCCTGTATGATGAATTGCATTAGTTCCCCAAGAAATCTCTTGCAAATTTCTTATATGATGAATCTACTTACTATACTGGTTGATGATAAATCGTACTGATTAATTTCCTCAACAAATTTACAGAAAATATTTCTAAAACTAAACCATATCACAAAAGCCTTAAGCATTGATTCTAAAACACTTACATTGCCTCCTCAAGCTCATGGCTTTGGATCACATTAGAACTGTGATCCAGATGAAAGCCCCGGATGCACGGTGGATTACTGTAAAGAGAGTCCGCATATTCTTGCTGCATACTTGGTCCAGTGTTGACATCTTTTATGTTGTTAACCTCATCATCCCCATCCTCTTTCATGCTTGACTGGTTGAAACCCTCCTCCAAATCAAGAAAGTCTGAGGGCTCAAACGATTCGCCCCTTTGGCTCATCTGCTCCGAACAGTTTGCTTCCTGCAGCAGCTGGGCTTGTTCCTTCTTGAAAACCTTGATGGCGGCTCGAAAATGGCCCATTGTCGGATCAAGATGAGCCATTGCAAATTACCTCAGCAGTCTCCCCAAAACTCGCAAAACCTATATAGCCGATTTTGAGAAGTGGGGGCGCCCGGCGTATTACACCCGCTGCAGCGTCAATGAAGATAAAAGTGACTTGAAATGGGAAATTGCTATAGAGAGGCGGAAGTCCTCTTGACTGCGAATTCCTGGGAGGGTTCCAGGCGATTTCCTGTATGCAACCCTCCGCCTTCCTGGCGACTGTGGACGTCCTAATCTAGGGATCGTGCCTGTGAGCTTCTGCCCACCCCGCCGCCTCGCTCCTTTCAGCGTACGGGTCGCGCGTGCCAATTCTGTATTGGCCCTCTGATTTTGCAGGGAAAATTCTAATAAACAAAAAGGTTTCCACTACCGTGACATTCGCCCCGAGAATCTTCAACCCAATTCATGTACACGAAATCTAGCCCACTTTTCACGAGTCCAAATGAAGAAACGGAGGCGGCCTCATTTGTCACATTCGCTCAGTCCCGGTGACGTCGTGATCATCTGCAGCTCGGCTGCTTTGATCTAGAAAGGCCGTACCTACTTAGATCAGCCACGTTGCCATGTAGATCTATTCGATTTTTTTTTATCGGTTCGTTTTAGAATTAGGCTCGTGTGTTGCAAGATTTAATAAGACTGGTCTAAGCAGCGACAATTTTGCCAGATTGTGATTTTCAGGATTTTTTTCTGAGTGTTCGAAAAGGTTTTTAATGGTAGAAATAAATTCAAATTTTAGTAAATTATAATTATTTAATATATGTATTTATATATTAAATAATATGAATTTCAATTCATATTTTAGTAGTAAAAATGAATTCAACATTTTACTCAAAATTCTAAAACTTAAAAATTATAACCCAACCCAAATTTCCCAAAAAAATCTCAATAAATTTTATTAAAATCACACTGAGAAAAACATTATTTTCCGCGGAAACACATGGCCTAGGTATATTACGGAGCAGTTAAATGTAGAGTTACCTTCCTAGGTTAAATCAAATATGTAATTACATTGCTGGAAAACAAAATAATTTATTGGGTCAAGCTGTCATAATATTGTTTTAGGTAGGGTGTTAGTTAGTAATATTGCATTAATTTAGTTTATTATAGCAACTTTCTAAGAGGAACCCTAGCGTAATAGGGTGGTAGCTAAGGTTTTATTCTGGCTCAAATTACTTTAAAAATTTAATAATTCATTAGGACATATAACTAAATAAATAAAAATATTTAACCTAATGAATTGTTTTATCAGCATTAAAAAAAAGTTATTTAGATTAAATGATGGGATGCTTTATTTGCTTTATTTGAGAAAGCTTCAAAGTTATATGTAAGGAGTTTAATATTAATTTATTTAAAAATAAGTAGAATATATAATAATTATATATTCATATTTATAGATGAATGCATACATTTTATTAATTTTTCTTGAAATTTGGTAAAGATTTTTAAAAATCATAATTTTAAGTTATTTGATCTTTAAAGTTTGAATGTCTCAAGGATTTTTTTAGATGATTCATCTATTTATGTATTGAAAAGTACATTTCAAATAAAAAGAAATTACAAAACGAAAAATTAATAACACATTTTAAAAAAAAGGTAACAAAATTGGAGATTCATCCTCACCTTATTAGGGATTTTGTTACAATACTATGGACTAATACCACAAGCCTAAAATACCACAACTTATATTTTTTTTGTCGATAAAGACTAATTCTATTAAGCAAAAATATTGTACAATAGGTTACATTCTAGAGAAGCAGGATATTGGCAACCGGAAATGATAGAACTATCAACCTCGGTTCCGGAGAAGGAGTTAAGCAAGCAAAGAGTTACAACAAAGCACTGGCAACTAAAGATGCATTGAAAGCTACCCTGAAAGGGCAGAGGCATCAGCACAAAGCTTTTTCCCTTTCCTTTTTTTAACTTCAACCCACCCATTCTGGGGTGGATGAGCGATTACAACTTGAAGATTGGGATCCTCCAGTGGGGAGCCCTCCTTTTCAGAATCCGAGGAAGACGACAAATGAGCACGTTTCTGAGCACTGGCTGAGTCAGAGGGAGGCGCCAGTCCATCAGTGGAAGGGGCCACGAAATGAGGGGCCTGATTCAATTCTTCATCTCTATCTTCATCTTCAGAGCTGGAGGAATCAGAGTCAGCGACTGGAGGAGGAGAGCATGGAGCCCATCGCTTGGATTTGGGCTTGGAGACATTGGCCTTGTTCTGCTTTGCTGGGCGAGATGGGCATGTATTTTGCAAATGCCCAGATTGGTGGCAATGGCGGCATCGAAAAGCTGTATTCTCGTAGTCCAGTGTCTGGGTCCAGACAAAGTCGTTTATCTTGAGATTGATTTGTTCTGGAAGACCTTTACTCAGATCTAACTCCACACATATTCTTGCATATGAGTAGAGACCTTTGGCTTCCCGCCATAAATCTCCCTGGATGAAGTTGCCCAAGGTATTTCCTATTACTCTGAAGAATCGAGTACTCCATAGGTGGGCAGGTAAATTTGGAAGCCGAATCCATACCGGTGTCTTGGTAATGACAGCAGTGGCTGGATCAAAGTCTGGGAACCAAGGAGTCAGAAATAGCCCTGCAGTTCCCATGAACCAAGGGCCCTCTTCTAAGGCCTTTTCATAGTGCTTAGAGTTATCAAATAGAACCATGAAATAACCTTTCGAACAAAAAAAGATCCTACAGTGATGTGTCCAGTTTGCATGGATCCATGCATAGAGATCCTCCGATCGCGGCCATAATCCATTAAATCTGCAAATGATGGCTCTTTCTGAAAAATCTTGAAGTTGGGAAGCCAGCTCTTCATGAATGAGTTCCACAGAGGGAACTTCTTCAATCTTGTCAACCAAGAAGGCCTTAGATTTAAGGGCTTCCGAGGGTTTGGGGTTCTCAGAGTGAACTGCGTCTTTGTAAGAGAAAGGTCGAGTAGATGAAGATTGTCCAGCTACACCTCCTCTCAGACGAAGGGACGCCACCACCGAGCTGTTTTTGGAAATCCTGTAAGAAGAGAGGGGGAGAGAGTCTTCAAGTTGTTTACCTTGAAGGAGAAGTCGCAGAAGGCTTGATGGGATCCCCATTCCGTGCTCTAGATTCAGTTTGAGATCCTGCACCAGCACTGAAGGGCTGACTCAGTGCATGATTGTTCTGCCTGAGGACTGAGAAATTTGGATCTGAAAGAAATCAAATGAGGGTTTAGATCCCATGCAGATCTCTGGATCTGGGCAGAACTTGGTCTTTTCTGCCTTCTGGGTGACCAGATCTGGCAGATCTTTGTCAGATCTTTAGCTAGGACTGCGTTTCGTTGAGCCTCCGTGTGCTGCATCCAACTGATACTCCTGAATTCCATCCAAATGATCACAGGGCGTAGGGACGCGAAAGACTCCGGAGCCGCCCTTGATGTTGCCCAAAACGCTATGAAAAACCAGGGGATCGGCTTGGAAAATCTTCATCTTCCCCAACGATGCTTCTTCGGTTATCCTCAGAAAGCTTGCTTCTTCTGGCGTTACAGCGGGAGAGAACAGCCCGTCTGCAAACAACAGCCTTTCTTGGGTTGCCTGGGCAGAGCCTGCAAATGTCGCCGAGAACCTTGCAGATCCAGCCTTGAAGTCGCCGAAAGCCCCCTTCCTTTGCTTCCATAAGTTATTCCTTAGTGAAAGCGACAGTCCTGCGCCTTGCTGGAGGAGATTTGCTCCGGCCCCTTCTGCCGCGAGCACGAATGAAGCATCATGCTTGATTCTTCCGTGTTTCAAGATCTTCTAGCCTCTGGAGCCTGGCTGACTAGCAGATCTGGGTGCGAGAAGGGGTATGGCACATCTCAGGGTACCATGCATCGCTAGCGCCTGAGGCTCGCCTGGAACAACGGTGATGCAATCTTTACATCCCTAAGTGCGCTCAAATCCAATGAGAGGCCGAATGTGGACGACGACTTGAACACACTGCGGAACATCTTTCTCCGGCGCTCCGTCATTGAATGAAGCAGCACCATGCCCTCCCCTTTTGACATTGCCATCGTTGTTCCCGTTGTTGTCCATGGCGATCCCCGAACGAAACCCTCGTCGCGTCTGTAAGTTTCTTACAACCAATCAACACCTTCAATGATGTGAACTTTAAGATTACCACAACTTATATTAATGACACATGTTCATATTATTATTTGGTTAATTATTCAATTTAATAAGCATAATTACTTTTAATATAAATCTCAACTTTGATTAGTGACTATTATTAAAATTATTTTAAAATATTTTACACAAATTAAATCTCTACTACCTATTTAATAAAATTTTAATAATAAAATTAAAAATAAAAAAACATTATTAGTTAAAACAAACCTCCATATAAATATTGAAAGATATTCATGTAAAGTATATTTTTATGCCAACTACCATTTTAATCAATAAAGTAATGCTCTTTAACCTTTGTACCGACTAATATCATACCAGAACCCAAAGAAATTCAACCTTTGTACCTCAGTGATGGTTAGTAATAACGATACATATTACAGAAACTTTCGTTAGATAATATGAGAACACCATACATGTTCTAAACGCTTTTGTGACATAGTATGATTCTCATGAACCTTTGGGATAAGCATATTTCCTATAAAGAACTTTTGCGATAACCCTATGTCCTATAAAAAAGAGCTTTTGTGATAACCCTATGTCTTATTTTATATATTTTATATTATAATATATATATATGTTTTTAAAAGATAAAAAAGAAAAATTAATTAAAAAAATAAAGAGTAATAAAACGTATTGGTGATTTGGTTTGGTGTGGCGAGGAAAAAATAAAATTTAAAATAAACAATAAAAAATTAAAACTATATATATTTAATTTATATGGTGTGAATAATGCCATAGCTTAATTGGTTATGGCTTTATTATGAAGTAATATGTAAATTATGAGATCAAAGTTAAAATTTCTTAGGTTAAAATAACAAAAAAATATTGTGGGAATAATATTATGAATTTTAAAAAACAATTGAAAATGTGGTATAAGAAAATATTTTTTCAAAAAGATATATACCCAATATCTAGTTAGAGAAAAAGCAATTCTTCTTATAATAGGAGAGCCACGAAAAAGAAAGATTGAATATACTTTACATGTTTATGTTTAAACTAATTGAGAATTATTATCATAGTTAATGTTTCTTATAATAAGAGAGTCACAAAAAAGAGATTGAATAGACTTCACATATTTATTTTTAAACTCTATGAGAATTATCATCATAGTTGGTGATTTTGATAAACATAGCTTTAGGTGTTTAAGGTTTAGTGTTGTATGGGAGTTATCACTAGAGTAGGTGACCTTGACTTCATGGTCTAATATGTAAAATATTTATTGTCTATATTTTGGTATTTAAGCACACCTTACAATCTATTTCCTTAACCTATAGACGAATATCGTCCAATTTCAAAGGATTGGTCTATCTTCTTCATTTTTTTCAATCAACAATCACCTATTATTATTCTAACTTTTTATATTTAAAATTGTTCTTATTAATGGAAATTTTCGCTCTAAAAAGTCATAAATTATTAATATATATAGTTTATAGGCTTTTCAATAAAATCTTGGTAAATCTTGATCCAAGTTATTTCTATTAATATAATGTTATATTGTAACAACCCCTTTTTTTACCCCTCTTGTAAATGTCACTATGAATTGTAATTCATGTAAATATTATAGAATGTAAACAACGATTGACTAGAGGAGTGGACATGAATTCAGAAGTGTGGGGAGGAGTTGCTAGTGTTGATTGTAAGCCCAAGCCACTACATTTATTTTACCACCTATCTCTCGAGTGAACTGATGGCCTTGCTTGTGCAAGCATTGAAGTTGGGTATGGACTACCTAAGTAAAGAGAAGGGATGTGACGCAGAGGAGAGAGACAAGAGATGTTATGCAATATCACATGAATATAATACAATGTGGTATTAGAGAAAGGACACTTATTTATCTGAAAGGAGAATGCAAGCGAGAGAACTTGTAGATGAAAGAACGATAAATGTTGAAGAAGAAGATTGTGGAGAGTGAGATTGGTGGTAGACATGGATTTTCAATGGAGAAATGACTTTTCAGGCTATGTTGTGTGATTGGGAGAGTGTTCCCTATGTTTTTGTAAGCCAGTCTCATGAGCCTATAAATTGGTTGGCTGGTGGAAGTTTAGTGTGTCAGTGTCGTTATCTTCATCCCTCCATGAGTGATCAAATTTCTCTTTGTTGCATGCATATTAGGTGTCCCATCCGATCAGCTGCATTCCATTAGGTCATGGATCAACTAATGGTAGTGGTTCATTGTCAATTTCCCTCATGGTATTTACCTGCTGGCCTATTTTCACATGTTCAACTCATTTACTGTCATTTTATTTCATTCCATTTACCAAAACCCATTTTTAGGGTTTTAGATTTTATTAGGTCTAGGGTTTGCCACCATGGTCATCAAAAACTCAATAAAGGGTCAACAGGCACATGAGGAGGTCTAATAAACTCATCAGATGAAAATTTCACTAAAGATATGCTCAATAAATGATTTTTACCTCAAAACTCTGTTTTGAGGTGAAAACAAAGTTTTTATTTTTATGTACAAAATTTTATGTAATTTCAATATTTTTTATATGTAATAAGTTCAAAGTTGTCGCCCTTGCCCACCTTGCCAACTCCAACTACTGCAGACAAAAATCAAAATCATCAATGCATCAGTTTACCAAATGATTAAGAAAAGGCAAATAGAGCTTATGACCAAAAGTGACTTTGATATTAGAAAAGTGGGTTTGGAAAAAGTAAAAATCAAAAGTCGTCCATATATAAAGTGAAAGGGGTGTCATTTGTCATTTTCTTGTGAAAAATACCCTAGAAGAGCAAAAAATCGTGATTTGGAGCAAAGGATATCAAAAACCCTGTTTTTCAAGCAAACTTGTCCGGCGGTGCACATGAGAGGTAGTGAGCTGTGCATCAAGCTGGCACTGTGCATCAGTGGCTGTCTTGTAGTGTAAATTTGGACGAGGGTCACGCATCAAGAGGGCACTGCGCATTGGGCCCAGTGCCTAGTGCGCTGTGCATTAGTCTAGAACTTCCTAAATCGTTCCAAATCGTGCCATAACACTTAAAAATGCTACATTTCCATGCTGCAAGTAAGTTATCATCATCCAAAAGATGAATTTGATGTCATACTTGTGTTTTACATGAATCTTGCATGTTGAAAGTGAAACCCTAGCTTGTCTTCATTGTTTTCCATTTCATTGTGCAATTTTCACTCCACCATCATAAAAAACATCATTAAACCCTTTTCCCTCTTCCATTTGCCTGAAATCACTCCATTTATCCCATTTTCCATATCCCACTCCCCTAAAACAACTAAATCCCTTCACCATACCCTAAGTTCCTCACTAAACCCTAGATTCCCAAAATTAATCTCTTCGTTCCCCAACTCCATTTCCCAAGAGTAAAATCTCTTCATACTTATCACCCTTGTCCTCCTTCATTACCATTTTTCACCATATCTCCATCACATCATTTTCCTAAGACAAGCATCAAGCACCATGGCAAGAAACAGTGACTCAAGTTATGAAGAAGAAACTTTAAGTGACAGTTCAAGAGAAAGGAATGTACAGCCTAGGAGACCTCACAAGGGTGGGAAAATTATCAGAGAGGAACCTATTAGTATTGCTAAATTCCTTTCTTGCCCCCTTGCTACCACTTGCTTTAGATACCAATCTTGCTTTGAGTTTTGTGAGATGGTTGAGATGGTTAAGTATCATCATGAATTAGCAAGGCAATTTGTCATCAACATGGAGGACAATATGGTACACCTTGCTGGCATCAATTTTACTCTTTCACCAGCCATTATTGCAAAAGCAACTAGAATGCCAGATCTGGGGGAAAGGTGGAACAAAAGACATAATATCAGGAAGTAGCATTATGAACCATACATTAAAGCCAAATATCATAGTAGATTAGGCAGGGTATTTCCTTTCAAGTTCATGGAGGACCGGTATGTTCCACTTATGAAACTCATCATCAAATACTTCACATGTGAGGGAAGGTTCTCTAGACTCTATGCCTATCATATCAGATTGCTTATGCATTTCACCACGGTTAGAATGATGAGTATTCCACATTTCATTTGCAAAAACATAAAGAGGATGATTGTGCTTGCAAAGAGAAAACCATACCCACAACAGCTAAACAACATTTATCACATTGCTGTCATCAATATTATTGTTGTGCATTAGCTCACTCAGTTGGGAGTGCCATGGGAAACCTTCATTCCCATGAAATCTTCAAGGGGCCTTAATTTTTTTGCAGATCTTCATGAGGAAGGTGGACCTTCTAGGCAACAAAGAGAGCCTGATAGCAAAACTGAAGAGGCTCACATTCCTATGTTTATAACTTATGAAAAAGGTGTTGGCATTATGACACAGGGTTGGCAGAGGTGTTTTCCCTGATGGCAATGGTAGATCTCAGTTTAGGCTCTCAGAATGGAAGAAAATGAGACATCCGCAGGTTCGCACGTTCCTATTCACAAAGCTACGGACATCGGTAGGTTCCGCAAGTGCATCGAACAAAAGGTGCGAACATATTCGCAGGTATGCCGAACAAAAAGTGTGGTCGTAACGTACACGCACTTTCATGCAGAGAAAAACGCGTGCACTTGAGCTGGTCCATGGTATTTAGTCCGACATTTTTGATCCTATGGTTTTGGTCTGTGGTTTTTGCATCTAAAGTATTGAACCCAGGTTTTGGGTCCCTAGTATTGGATCTCTATAGTTTTGGACCATGGTTTGAGAGAGGCCTAGACAATAAAAAGTAAAGGAGATCATTTGGTTGTATATACAGATGGGTTGAATATCTCAAGAAGAGCAAGATCTGAAATTCTGGTGATCGGTTGGTGAGTTATAGCTGGATCTGAATCAAGGAGAAACCTAAGCATTACAAGATGGATCTACTGACGGGTCAAGATCTCTTTGGCGCATGATCAGATCTGTAAATTTGATAGTCTGGGGTATAATTTAAGTGTGGTAAATTATCTATACCCAGAGGTTCGTAGGCTAGACACAGCGCAGGTGCGGCGGTCCGCAGGCCAGATACGGTGCAAGTGCAGAGGTCTGCGGGTTCAAGAATAGCCTAGCTGTGAAGACCCGCGGGCTCGACACAACGGAGGTGCGGATATCCACAGGTTTCTATTGGTGAAGTTGAAGACCTTTCTTCGAATTTGTTTTAGCTACTTTTGTCTATGCTACAGTGTTTTGGGTTCAGAATTGGTGTCTTGTTACTGCTACTATTTTCTGGTTACAACATTCTAAGGAGTGTTTGATTGATTCTATATATTCGGGTTTTAGTGATTCAGTTTCGAGTGATGTAAAGATTAATGTTGGTTGATTGTGTGCTTCAATGATATTGATGGGTCTAGTATGAAAATGGGATGAAACGTGGCCTTCAGATTATGATGTTGTGTTCCATGAGTATGCAGTCTGAAAATTTATGAAACGTGGTACCTGGAGGAAGAAAGAGAAGGTTGTAGCCTTCTGTAGGTCGGCACCTACGTACTAGTACATCAGCTAGTACAAAAACTAAAGGGGATGGTAGCTCCCTTCTCGTAGTAGCTGGAAAATGAGTAAAGGTTGGAGCATTTCAGTAGGCTAGCACCTACGTACTAGTAAATGGATCGGCTAGTACAAGAGCTAAAGGGGTTGTAGCTCCCTTCAGGAGAATCTGGAGAATGAGAGAAGGTTGTAGCCTTCTGCATGTAGACGGCAGCATACTGGTATAAGGCTGCAACAATACAGAACTATTGTAAAAAGTTCCTTATTAGAAGAAGATAGAGATGACTTACAGCAGGTGGTTTTCACCCACATTGGGTTTCCACCTTATATCATGGTGTTCATGTATGCCTCTTGTGTGTGATGATCTGTTCTATTTTACTGCTTCTATTTACTGTTCATATGGTTAATAATGTTCAGATGCACTCATTAAGGATCAACTAACTGAATCATAAGTTTACTAGATATATGCTGGTTGCATTAATTGAAGTTGCATATATGAATCTGAATATGGAAATGGAAAAGTTTTATTGATTTGATAATACTGATTCACCCCCCACCTCTCACTATTATTTCCAACAATTGGTATCAGAGTAGATCCTTTGGTTGAAGCTTGATTGCTTGAAGGAGATCCGTAGAACAATGGGAAAGAAGCTCAATAAGAAAGCACCTAAGAAGAAGAAGACATCTTATAAAGACTATGAAAGTGGGAGAATTGATTGGGGAATATGTGGAAGAATCACTTCAGATTCAGAATCTCTTTAGAATGAAGATGAACAAGAACTATCGACTGTGAATTTGTTATCCTCTGGTGATACATTTATCTATCAATTTGAAGATGGTGAAAATGATAATGAAACAACTGAATTTTCTCTTATGGGTGAGCAAGAAAGATATCAAATAGAGGCATAATTTAAAAGGCTTACAGAGAAAATTAGAGATCAACAAGATCTTTTGAACAAAAGGGAAGGTGCCTTCAAAGAATAATCTACCAAACTAAAAGCTCAACTGGAGGAAGGAAACAAGGTAAGGATGCTATCCAGGGAAAAGTGTCAAAAGTTGCAGGATGAAGTGACATCATTAAGAAATGAAGTAAATGAAAGAAGCACAACAATCAAGAAACTCAGAGAAAGATCCAGCTACTATGAATGTCTTGAAGCTACGATCCTCTTGCTAAAGGAAGATCTTGGAGAATCAAATAAGCAGAATAAAGAACTACTCCAGACTCTTGAAAAACAAGAAAACGAAGTTCTTGAACTAAGACATCATTTGGAAGAAGGAAGAAAAGCTGAAGGAAACATGAAGAAGAAGTATATTAAAAAGGAAGAGCAACATCAGGTTGAGGTAAATATTCTAAATGATAAATTAGAAGAAAAGGAAAAGATCTTATGATTTCAAGATAGTACTAAACTCTTGGATGATATTCTTTGTAGTCAAAGGTCTCCTACTATCAAAACTAGTCTTAGCTTCCATGAATCTGCTGAACGTGAATCTAGTTCACAAAATAAGACAAGGAACTCTAATGGATAATCTAAAATACTCAACAAGGAGATGAGAGGTCAATCCCGTCAACAACCAAGGAAATAAATTATTCAAAGAAAATATTTTACTCCTCCGATGAATAATGTTGAATGTTATATATGTCATAATCATGGATAGGTTGCAGCCAGATGCAGAAGGAGAATGACTCAAGACCATCACACAGAAAGATCATCACGTTCTAGGTACTTTAAGGGATATTGTTTTTCTTGCAATATGTTTGGTCACAAAGTTGTTGATTTCTACAGAAGGAATATGAAACATATGAGATGTTATGCATGTAACAAGCTTGAACATATAGCAAAGGAATGTAGGAACAAGGTACGGGCACCACACCAAAAGGAGAAAACGTCATCACACTTGAAGATATGGAAGAAGAAGGAAGTACAATCAGAAAGATGTGGCACAACACCATATACAGACATAACAGACTCAAGAGGAGCTAAAAGTGTAAAACTTCAGTGTCCTAAATCTCATATGCAAGTTTCATAAAGAGAAGTTGTGTATATACGCGAGTTAGACACTGCAAAGTCGCGTATATGTCAGTCTAAGGGAAAGCAGTAGGGACAGGCTCAGAAAAAGGGCTTGTTATGATTTAGTCCATTATTTGCTCTGTTTGATAATGGTTACAATCTGCTGATGATGTGTGGAAATGTCTTGATACTTGTAAGAACTTTAGAAGTTTTTTTTATCCTAACTTGATGATGATAATGCCTTGATACTTCCTGTTGATATATGCATGATTAGGTCTGACAGTAAACAAGATGGCATAGGTTCACGGGGAGCATACACTTTCAATAGTGCATTGTTGGCATTATGGTTGGTAGTCCATGGTAATGATGCTTTCATGGCTAAATGATATATCTTGCTATGATATAGTTATGAGTTGTCTCATACGATTCTCGGGGTTAGATAGTTGATGTTCGGATCAGATTTTTGCTTGATTCTCTGATGATGCATATATGGTGCTTACATGGTGATCTTCATAAGGATAAGGAGAAGTACAAAGCTTGAATACACATTACTTGATGATGAGTCACTCATATGCTACTGTCATCATATGCATAAAGATCATATAATACAGTTATGATGCAGGATTTCTATAGTTCTTGGTGCTCATATGAATGAGGATTTTTGCTCTTGATGATATCAATAGTCTTGAAAAATGAGCTTGAGTTCAAGATACATAGCGTTGGATACATGGATGATTACTCAAAGTTGCATGGTTGGAGACATGATGATGATGAGTTCTTAGCTATATGATGATAGATTGATACTTACATATTTTGATTGACACAGATATTCCCAAAGTGATGATACTTGGATCATGCAAATCTTGATGTTGATGAGATGGCTATGGTGTTTTGCACATATGATTTGGTTGCTAGTCTAGATGCTATTGATAGATGCTTATGGAGCAGATCATACATTGTGTATGATAGTTGCTGATGACTATCATGGTCTTATTTAGATATCTGGTCTCTATTATAAACATCATGTATATCATTCAATGTAAAGGTCATATCAAGACTCGTAATGTAATAGTTTGCCTCTGTCTATTGTAGTCATTTGACAAATCCCTCTTGATCATATGATGTAATTTGTGCCCCCACTATGCATAGGAAGGATGATGTAATATTTCAGTCATATCCCCACTTGGTTGGGTGGATGAGTCATTATTGATATATCCCCACTTGGTTGAGAGGTGGATGTATGTATGAGTCCATAGTGATAGGAAGGTCATTTTTTATGTGTAGATTCATGTTCTTCTTGTAGAACATCCTTTTACAGACCTTGCTTATAGTCAGGGGGAGCATGAACATCACACTTCAGCGGAGCGGAGATTTCAGCATGTACTCAGAGGGAGCATGGACAAA
Organism: Pinus taeda; assembly: GCA_000404065.3. NCBI lineage: Eukaryota > Viridiplantae > Streptophyta > Pinopsida > Pinales > Pinaceae > Pinus > Pinus taeda. The sequence goes on along the minus strand of APFE030435091.1, from coordinate 120,124 downwards.
TTGGTACACCTTGGCATATACAAAGGGGGAGCTCATTCAGATCTTTTAGTAGGTACTCAAGGGGAGTATGGATAGTGGAATGTTTATCAAGGAAAGAGAATATCTTCATCCACCCTTTGCCCTTGATGTCAAAGGGGGAGAGTGATTTGGTGTTGTTTCCATCAAGTCCAAAGCGGGAGATTGTTGGCATTATGATGCATGCGTTGTAGTTGATGGCAACCCACTCGTAGAAGAACAACTCACTTATATATAACTTATATGAATCTACAGAAGTGATATCAGATGTGACAGAATACATGAGATGCAGGACAGCTAAAACGACAGTTCTCAGTATGACAAGTTAGCTTTGCCATCAAGTCTAAAGGGGGATATTATTGGCATTATGACATAGGGTTGGCACAGGTGTTTTCCTTGATGGCAATGGCAGATCTCAGTTTAGGCTCTCAAAATGGAAGAAAATGAGATACTCGCAGGTTTGTAGGTTCCTGTTCACAAAGCTGCGAACATTGGCAGGTTCCACAGGTGCGCCGAACAAAAGGTGCGGACATATTCGCAGGTATGCTAAACAAAAAGTGCAGTCGTAAAGTACACGCACTTTCATGTAGAGAGAAACGCGCACACTTGGGTTGGTCCATGGTATTTAGTTCGACATTTTTGATCCTATGGTTTTGGTCTGTGGTTTTTGCATCTAAAGTATTGAACCCAGGTTTTGGGTCCCTAGTATTGGATCTCTATGGTTTTGGACCATGGTTTGAGAAAGGTCTAGACTATAAAAAGGAAAGGAGATCATTTGGTTGTATATACAGATGGGTTGAATATCTTAAGGAGATAAAGATCTAAAATTTTGGTGATCGGTTGGTGAGTTATATCTGGATCTAAATCAAGGAGAAACCTGAGCATTAGAAGATGGATCTACTCATGGATCGAGATCTCTTTGGCGCATGATCAAATCTATAAATCTGATAATCTGGGGTATATCCGTAGGCTAGACACAGCGTAGGTGCGGAGGTCTGTAGATTCGACACAGTGCAGGTGCGGCAGTCCGCAGGCTAGATACGGTGCAGGTGCTGAGGTCCGCGGGTTCAAGAATAGTGCAGCTGTGGAGACCCGCAGGCTCAACACAGTGAAGGTGCGGATATCCACAAGTTTCTATTGGTGAAGTTAGAGACCTTTCTTGAAATTTGTTTTAGCTTCTTTTGTCTACACTGTAGTGTTCTGGGTTCAAAATTAGTGTCTGGTTACTGTTACTATTTTCTAGTTACAACATTGTGAGAAGTGTTTGATTGATTCTATATATTGGCGTTTCAGTGATTCAATTTCGAGTGATGTAAAGATTGATGTTGGTTGATTGTGTACTTAAATTATATTGATGGGTCCAGTATGAAAATGGGATGAAACGTGGCCGTCAGATTATGATGTTGTGTTCCAAGAGTATCCAGTTTGAAAACTTATGAAACGTGGTACTTGGAGGAAGAAAGAGAAGGTTGTAGCCTTCTGTAGGTCAGCACCTACGTACTACTACATCAGCTAGTACAAAAGCTAAAGGGGGTGGTAGCTCCCTTCCAGTAGTAGCTGGAACACGATTAAAGGTTGGAGCATTTCAGTAGGCGAGCACCTATGTACTCATAAATGGAACGGCTAGTACAAGAGCTAAAGGGGTTGTAGCTCCCTTCTAGGAGAATCTGGAGAACGAGAGAAGGTTGTAGCCTTCTGCAGGTAGAAGCGTACGTACTGGTATAAGACAACACCAGTACAAAACTATTGTAAAAAGTGTCTTATTAAAAGAAGATAGAGACGACTTGCAGCAGGTGCTTTTCACCCACATTGGGTTTCCACCTCATATCATGGTGTTCATGTGTGCCTCTTGTGTGTGATGATCTGTTCTATTTTACTGGTTTTGTTTACTGTTCATATGGTTAATAATGTTATGATGCACTCATTAAGGATCAACTAACTGAATCATAATTTTACTGGATATCTGTTGGTTGCACTAATTGAAGTTACGTATATGAATCTGAATATGGAAATGGAAAAGTTTTATTGATTTGATAATACTGATTCCACCCCCCCTCTCAGTATTATTTCCAACAAAAGGCACAAGAAGACTTTTTGCAGCTGCCCAACAAGTATTATCTCCACAAAGGGTGGAAGGGGTCTCGTTTCCTTCATCGGATCACAGGTAAATGTTATCTTCACCTCGGGTGAAAGGGGCTTTGCCTTCTTCTTTAGTAGAATAGGTACAAGACAAAGGAAAGCAACAATTGCATGATGAAGGGCCTTCTGAAGGCCAAAACAGGAATTTTGTTTTGGTTGAGGAAGATAACACTGATTTGGGCTCCCAAAAATCAAGAATCAAGGATGCGGTTATCAAGGAGAAAGAAGTTGAGATCCAAGCCATATCACTTGACCTTGAGAGGGCTAAATGGATCATTAATTACCTTGAGCAAGATAATAAGCAATTAGAGGACAAACAAACAATCGTCGAGCTGCAAACCATAAGGGAAAACCGACAAGTGGCAAAAAGAAGGAAAATCAAGATGACATCACTAGAGTAAGAAATAGAGGTTGACTGAGAATCATGGTTCGAAAGAGTGAATATCCACCTTGAGAAGCTTCTTGATAAGGCTAACAAGGAGAAGAACATGTTATGCCACATGGCTTATCACTACTTGGCCCGGAATAAGATTTGCAAGACAATGATAAGAAGCCTAAAATCCAAGTTAAAGAGAGCCTTAAAATCCAAAAAGGAGCAAGATAAACTTGAAATCTTCACTAAAGCTTCCTTAGCTCACCAAATCAATTGATAAGCTTGCCTCTTGCCAATTTTGAAGCAATTTGGAGAAATTTTTTTCCTTTCATAATTTTTAATTGCAAAACACAAGAAATTTCATCTAATCAGCTGGGAATTTTGCAAAATGGCTTGAATTTTTGGATTCCTCATGAAAACCATACTGAAACCTAGAAATTTTCATGAAGTTTGTAGGATATTTGGGTTACTTAAGGGCAAAAATCACCTAAAAAAATCCCTCTCTGCCATTTTTTGGACCCACAGGAAGCAGTCTTGGGAGAAGTGATATTTGAAGGGTCAAAGGGACTCCAAATCCAAAACTTCTAGTTGTCCTAGAAAGTAGACAGACCAAGCTTTCAAACAAGCTATCTTGGACCTAATTTGGTTAAGTATAAGGCCTTCAAACTCAGCCTTTAAATGGCACTACACATCAAGCTCATAGGCCTATGCATCAGGGAAAATTTTGCCAATTTTGCTCAAAAACTCAGATTTTTGACTAGTTTTCTACTAGTTTGACTTTTTCTTCTCTCGTGGTGAAATTCATGATGTAATTTGATGTAAATTGATGTAATATAATGAAAAAATGATGAAAAATTACTTAAGGAGGTAGATAAATCAGTTTTAGGTGGTTTTGAGCTGGATGAATAAGTTTCTATAGTTTAGAGGCAAGTTGTTCCATTGCCTATTTTTTAGTTCCTCATTTAGATCTAGTTAAAATAGGTCCTTGACTCATGGATTTGACCCCAGATGGCTAGCATAGGTGGTGTGATGCCTATATCTTGTACTTTCTTAGTCATTTGTCAAGGTTGGACTCTTGTGGATGCATTGAGCTATTTTGTAGATCACTTCTGCAATTTGGCAAGGAAATAAACCAGGGTTTTGTAGCATTTTGTGGAATTCTTGTGGTAATGTGAATTAGCATTGTTTTCTTCTCTATGATTCAGTTTATCTTATGTTTATGTGTTCCATAATATCTCTTATTCTACATAACTAAATGAATCAAGTGTAAAAGGTGGAATCCATTGGTGTTTCAGTGCTCTGCCTTGGGGTTTATTTAGTTTTAGATGTCTTCTACTATTTGAAGAGGACTCATGACATTTTCATGCCCTTTCCAACTCCTCACTAGTCTTTAGACTCACCATTACACTCATTTCAAAGTGCTAAAACACTTGCCTACCTCGCCCCATAGAAATCCATGCAAATCTATGTTGATTTCCCGGACCCAAAGCTACCTTCCCCATCTGATCCAACAACCAACCATTAAAATCAATCAAATTCCTCTGAGAAAACATACCTAGCCTAAAATTAGTATTTATGTCAGTCATCTCAAGCCTTAGTTTCCATATTTTCTTTGAGATTGGCAAGGAGAGAGCCCTCTACCGACTTGGTAGGGCTAGCTACCAGGTTAAGTGTAGTTTGATGTTACCCTAGACCTTCCTTTCTCAGCCTGAGGTAGATTTAGGCCCTAACATAATGGAGACTTGAACCAGTGATTGCTTGCCTTATAGTTGATAAATCATGGGGGTGATTACTAGGAGGCTGAAAACCAACTTGGAAGGCTAAGACATCCATGTTCTCACTAAAAGGAGCTAATAAACCACTAATTGTTTTCCTTTGGGCTGATAAACGACTTATGTGTTTACTTAGTAAGTTGATAAACCACGTGGATAGTGGGCTCTAGACTCTAGAAGTACCTACCTAAATAACCCAGTTGATAAACCACTTGTATAATGTATTCATCCTCCTGGAATTGAGCTATATCTCACTCAGCCTTAGGTGAATCCTTGCAATTGATTTATGTTGGGTTAGAGGGTCATTGTGGTGTTTACTATTGGAGGTAGTTGATAAAAAACCTAGATATTGGGTTCCTCTCCTTGTTGATATATTGACCTGATTTGGGACTGAATAATGGATCATAGTGGTGCTTACTGCTAGAGGCAGTTGATAAACCACCTTTACAGTGGACTCCTCTTCTTGACTTGTTGTGTGACTTATGTTTGTGTGAATTCCCTTGAGACATTAACTCCCGAGACTCTGAATTTGGCTTTGGGGTGGTTAGCTACAAGAAATATGGTAGTGTGGCAAGCCTATGGTTGGGTGGAGAATTGATGTCCCTCCCTCAGTTTCCAGTCATTTAAGTTATACAAATAACTGTATTTCCTTATACTTATGTCACATTGTGAATAATGAATGTTGTTATTATGCATGATAATAATGAATGTATCAACACTGTTAATGAAGGAAGGTGCTATAATTGGTTGTCTTTGGTGAAATGTCTATATAAGTTGTCTCATGGTTTGTAAGGGTTTGCAAAGCCTATGTTTGTTGATATATTCTCGAGATGCAAAATGATTTGTATGGTATTATATGAAAGTTAGAATAGTTCAATTAATTATTATAATCTGTGGATTTCATTTTATGGCATGGACATGTATGTTTGAATGATTAAGACCATCAAATAACATTCCTCTAAAATGACTATGAGTATTATAATGTGTGATAGATCAATATATTTGATACTCTTGTGTGGGAATTCATTCTATGGTTAATATGGTGTTGTTATATTGAGTGTGCATAGAATTGTTAGTTATGCCTTGGTTGGTTTGACATGCCTAATAGTAGGCTTGTTATGCACTTGACCTACGAGAATAACAGAATGTCAAAAATACTAAATAATATTGTGAGAAAGACAAAAATATCACATGAACTAAGACGAACTACAAAAGATATATCAAAATATAATGCTCACTTGCCTCTTCAAGGGGGAAACCTCCAATAGAGCAGAGCTCAATTACAATAAAAGTCGATGATTCTTCCCTTGATATCGAAGACTATTTATAGCTTTATGACATCCAAAACCCTAACTATTAGTGGTCCCTTGCATATTACGGGTTGATCACTTTAGTTATTAACTATGGCCCATTTATAGCTAATTGTGGTCCATTTTATATAATATGGAACAACCACTTACAATCATTATTAATGCAAATAACCACTTGTGGGCTTTATTGACTCAACTAATTAACTATGACTCTAACTAGGCCCCTTCGCCTTATTACATAAATAAAGGGGTTAGGGTTGGAACCTAACATGCCCTCCCCCATCAAAAGAACCCTTTTCCTCAAGGCTGAAGCTGTGGAAACTATTGAAGAATAATGGTTGGTTCCCATGTCGCATCTTTTGAGGAGGTGTACTTCCACTTGAGGAGGACTTCCTTGATAATATGGCCATGAATATTTCATTCACAAGTATCGAAGACCTATTTGGGTCAGAGCCAAAGTGAACCTTCCTCATCCAATTTTAGCAGACTTGTTTGAGTCCTACAATTGTTCCCTGTACCTTTAAGCCACGATACATGGCAGGTAGGATGGATTTTTAAAGTAGTCGATAGGGCCAGTTTGTAAGCGACTATTCTTATATGTTGAAGTATCTGGTAAGGCCCATAAAATTTTGGTTCCATTTTCTGGAAACCCTTTTCTTTGAGAGAGGTCTTCTTATCATTTTGGAGTCGATGAACGCCTAGTCACCTACTTGAAATTACCTCTTTGAATTGTTTTGGTTGGCATGTTGCTTCATTATATTCTAAGCTTGAAGTAGATGATATTTGGGATGAGCGATCATGATGACACAATTCTACAAGAGATGATCAATTGACTATACTTTGGAGGACCCTTCAATATAATAATTTGGTGAAGGTAGGAGTTGGCCATACACTGCCTCATATGGCGTCATCTTAGTGGCTTCATGATATTTAGTATTATACCAACATTTAGCTAAAGGAATCCATTGTACCAATTGTTTATGCTTGCGTGAAGTGAAGCATCGCATATAGGTCTCCAAGCTTTTGTTGACTGCTTTTGTTTAACCATCGGTTTGGGGATGATAAGTTTTATTGAGTTAGAGTTTCTTGCCATATATCTTGAAATTTTTTTGCAAAACTTTGGTGGTGAAAGTGGGGTCTCAATCAAACATAATGGAATTTGGCATGCCATGCAGTTTGAAGATTTGGTCCATGAAAACTTGAGCCACCAACGTTAGGGTAAATGGGTGTGTTAGAGCACAAAAATGAACATATTTGGAAATTACGTCAACAACCACAATGATCATTGAATGGTTGCTTGACTTTGGGAGACCTGTCATGAAATCCATGGAAACATATCTCCATATGAAAGAAGGGAGTGGAAAGGGTTGTGAGGTTCTTAGTAGCTTGATCTTTTCCCCTTTGTTGCGTTGGCATACATCACATTCAACTACAAAAGTAAGAATGGAGTTGTTCATGTCGGTCCAAAAGAAACAACATCATGGTCGTACATAAGTCTTTTGAAAGCATGAATTTCCTACAACTATAGAGGAGTGTATCACTTCCAAGATGCGTGTCTTGAGGGTGGAGGATAGGGAAAGCACTACCCGATCCTTATAGTGAAGAACCTCATCCTTCCAAGAGTAGTCCTCTGAGGAATTAGGATATTCTTGTAATCTTCTAATGAGTTGGGACAGAAAGGGGTGGGAGAACCATTCATGACTGGCTTCTTCAATCCAATCTAGTATGGGTAGAGAGAGGGATGAAAGAGTGCCCTCATTCTCAAATTGGTGTGAGAAGGAATCGAACACTACATTTTCATGCCCCTAATTTTAAATTATATCATTGTTGGCTTTGTGGGGTGTGACCCCGAGTTCAATGTTAGTTAGCCAAACAAATCCCTACACTACTAGCCCTTTCAGCATCAACCCGCGGAGTGCAGACCAAAGTCTCACCTGAAGTAGTATGGGGGGATGCTAGAACCAATTTTCCCCACACTGAGATGGTCGTGACGTCAATTTATACCCTTTATTCCTACTTTCACGTAGGTCACTAAGCTTTAGGGCTCTATTAGTCTAGCCCTTTATTCCGCCCTTCAATACCTCCATGAAGGTGAACGATTGACCTTTGCACAACCCTAAACCATGATCTAGGATCTTTCACGTTGTTATGACAGCATATTGTGTAGGCTACCAAGTTATCATAAGTGCTTTACTTATCTTACTAAACACTTCCAGTTAGCGTTGCATAAACTGATATTCTTACTTGCATTCAATTAACGAATATAATCACATATATTCACGCATCACATAAACATTGTAAATTAAACCTAAAATGAAATATAACCAGATGCATTAATAGGAAATAAATACATATAATTTGCAAAATACTTCTCTTTATTCATATCTTTAGTTTTATACAAACTCTATTTGTCCTGCGTACACAACTGCAGGGTTCCACACACTCAGCTACAGACTTCCACCTTAGGCCTCTTCCCACTCAGCTGTAGAGCCTCTACCTACACTAAGACCTGAAACCCTTAGACTTCTCTACGAAGACTCCCAAACTTGTCTTCTTCTTAGACCTATGATTATTTAGAGCATACTTACTTAGCTCTTTCTTTTGCAATCCCATCATCCACAGACCATGGATGGATCTTTATAGCCAAATTTTCACTTGACAAAATAAGGGCAGACAACCCTTTATGACTCATGACACCTTCGTGCTCTACAACCACTAGATGTGGAGAATTTACAATTACATTACAAAATTTGTCCCAAAACATGGGCTTTCAGCCCCAAAACTATCCTTGTGGGAACCCATACCCAATGGACCCGAAACACAAACATGGTGACTCACCCTCGAGTCACTCTATGGGTGTAGAGATCTTGGTGTGAAGACCTTCGAGCTTGACCTGTATAACCACAACCACGGCAGTGCACTGTATAGGTGCCTACTTCACTTCTTCAACCAACTGCTCGATCGTTGGTCCTCAACTGTCAACATGAAGCTTCTGTTGCGTCACTTGAAGATGAGAAAGCTTTCCTTCAATGGAGGCCATGACTGTATAACCCTCATCCAACCAGGGCTTTAAGTGTGCCTTTAGCACTGTCTCCTTGTGTTGTGTTGCATCTACCTATTCTTTCAATTGTTTGGCCTCCTACAGCTTCGCCAATCTCTGCGTGAGAGTGATGGTTCACACCATACCTCTTACTTCGTCATAGTGTTGTTGCAATTCTTATGGTTTTTCCACTAGCCACTATACATTAGGGTCCTCCTACAGGCTTGTCGGGACCTCGAATGATTGTTCAAAAAGTTGTATGTAATCTACTACTACACTGTATATCGCTGCTACTACCTTTGTGATAGCGATTGCATCCTGCTCGTTTACTTCTGATAGAGTTAAAGGCTAGGCCTTCAACTATAGATATGTAATATCTAGGTTCAACTCCAGTTGAACCTTAGCCATCTTTGTGCGAGCGTTGCACACCCTTTTAGCAAGTGTGCGAACATGCACCTTGACCGGTTCTTCCTTAGGAATGGCCAACTCGAGGACCATTTGACATGCCTCCTCCATGAGTTGAACTATGTGCTTATTTTGGTTGATTACTTCAGTCGTGGAGGTGATGGTAGTCTCATTGTAGGGCCATCTGTTCATTATTAATCATCTGCTCCCTGATCACCTATAAAGTGCGGTGTTCATGGGCCCTTAGCTCTATGATCACTCCATCCAGTAATAGGTGGAGCACCTCACCAGGGACCACTGCCAAGTTCAACCCCACTCCCTTGACGATGCTGCCAGTGGTCCTATCAGCTTCATTCTCCATGGTGAGTGCTCCATTTCGTAGCACTATCATGCTAGAGACCTTCGCACACAACATCTCAGGAGCTTCTAAAGTGGTGATAGCGAGGAGGATGGATATCTTGCTAGCTTGTGATGTCTGGGTCTACAGCTCCTGTAAAATTGTGTAGATGGCTCCCAAGAGCAACTGTTGTTTCTATTCAAACTGTTGTAGTGCCTCCGCAGTGACATCCTACACCATGTCTCCAATGTCATGAAAAACACCCTCTATGAGGGTGATTGGGTCCAATGATGCCTTAGTGGCATTGGATTTCTTTCTCGAACCTCCTTTCTCTTGTTGCCACAATGAAGTGTACTTCGATGCTTCTGGCAGGTCCGACGTGACTGAAGGGAATTGACTATCTGTCGACAACTCCCAGGCTACCATCATAATTGACAGTAAGGGCCATGCATAGTGGAAGGTCTTGTTGAGCTCTTCTACCTCACAATAATTCAAAAGGAACTCACCGTAGAGACAGTGCACCCAATTGAACTAGATTCCTTTGGGCCATTGGGTTACAAGAACAATGACTGGTGCTAGAACTTCATCTAGGCGATAGTTCATCATAACTTTTCCTACCAAGATCTGCATGGCCAACTTGACTATAGGATCATTGATACTTGAGATGGCATAGCCTCGTAGCTTCTTTACGAGCCTGAATTTCTCCTTCATGGCCTTCATGGCGGCCATCTCACCACCTTTTCTGCCAAACATTATGGCCAGATTTTCCCCTATGTAGAGTAGCCCTGATCCTACAGATCAATCTTTCATTGATGGGTATTGGCTCCTCCAGTCACAGACACCCATCATGCAGCTAGCATAATAGCTTCTTGATGACCAATACTGTAATAGTGGTGTGATTTTAGTGTGACACCTATAACAAGATGAGAAAACCTACCTTATCTACTCCCCTGAGCCACTTCTGCGGTTATAATGCAGTCATCCTAGTGGTTGTGTCAATAATGTGGTGCATTAGCTACTCTATCACTAACTGCGAGAACTTTTCATGGTCAGCTAAGTCCCTATCTTCTAGTTTTAGTAGAGGAACCCACCCCAAGTATGGTCCTTCGAAGATAATTCCATTCGGCAGCATAGGGGTTTGCAAGGGGACCTTTCTCTTGTCAATGTCCTTTGGCACCTTGGTCTTGCCCTTTAATGGAGGGACATACTCAGGCAACTTAGTGATAGGGTCAGGACCCTAGACTTCAACTTCCTCCATTTCTACCCCCAAGTCCTCATCATCCATTAGGATGTCTTCAATTTCTTCCTCCTCCGGCTCAAGGTTAATGGCTTTGCCCTTTTCCTGTGCAGTGGGCTTGTCCTTCAGTGGGTTTCTTCTTAGCGACACATGCACTAGTATCACAACCTCCTTGCCATTTTTGTCCTTCTTGCTCTCCTTGGTTGGGGTTGGATTTTTCCTAAGTGTCCATGGTGATTTTGGAACTTTAGCTAATATCCCTCCAACCTCTAGAGCAACTCCCTCTACCTCCCTAAAAACTTTCGGCACAGCCCCCTTGGCTATAATTGCTTCAGTATCCATATCTTCTATTGGTGTTGACATTATGCTATTCAGTAGTTCTTATGTCTCCTTTGGTAATTTCTCAAACAATGAACTCACTATTAGAGCTTCAAAGAATTCACGGTTCATGTGCGCTCGAGAGCTTGACAACTCAATTCTCAAAATGCCAAGTGTTTTTCACTGGGCAGCAAACTGTAATTTATAGGGTATTTTGAATTCAAATCTGACCGTTCCCCAAACATTTGTTTCATTTATGCCAGATTGGCGGAAGATTTTCGAGGATCTTATGCATAAAGTATTTTCAAGGATCTTACGCATAAATTTTGTCTTAAACATTGATCGCCCGCTCCATTTGGCCACATTTCTACCATTAAATCATGAACAATGACTTTAACAGTCACTTTCCGGCTTACCTGCGCATTTTCTCCCTAGGTAGCACAACTCCCTTCTTGCTGTCATGAACCCTATGACATTTCCTTATTCCACACAATCCTCCAATCGCGCAATTCCCCAATCTGGGCCATGTAGTTTAAAGTCTGGCACCTCCTTTCAGCTACCTAGAGCACTAAGACAATGCTACCCTCATATAGTAACCTGGCTGGATCACAAGTGTATGGATTCAGTTGACTATCATTCACCTTTCCTAGGAAGGGATCTCCACTCAATTTAACCAATTGAATTGCTCCACCGTCAGTAATCTCCTTAATGGCATAGGGCCCTATCCAGTGCATTTTGAATTTCCCCGAAAATTTTTCAAACTTTTTGTCATATAATGAAACCAGATCATTTACCTTAAAGGTGCATAGCTTAATGTGCCTATCATGTCATGCTTTTTGTCACTGCTTTTGGACCTATTGGTGAAATCCAGCTAGAAATCTCTCTTCCTCAAGCTCAAGAAGTTGCACGAGCCTCTCTTATAGGGCCCTGCGATCTGTCGTAATCATGAGTGCCACTATGCACAGACTAGGCACAATGTATTCCATGGGCATCACTACTTCAACACCATATACAAGCCTAAAGGGTGTTTGTCCAGTAAACTTTGTGCATGTCGTCTGATAGGCCCATAGTACTGCGGGTATGGTAGGTCCCAATCACTCTGCTAAGCCTTGCAAACCTTGGTCAGCTTGTTCTCCAGCACCTTATTGAATGCTTCCACCATCCCATTAGCCTGTGGGTGATAAGGTGTGCTCCTCTGGTGATATACCTAAAATTCCCCTATCAGTGTGCTGATTGTTTCATTCAGAAAGTGCATACCATGATCACTCATCAAAATCATTGGACACCCAAATTGCGTCATTACATACACAAAGAGGAACTTTGCGGTGGTCATGCCTGCAGAGTCCTTCATAGGATGTGCCTCTACCCATTGAGTCAAATACTTAGTTGCAGTGATAATGTACCACACTCCCGTCTTCTTTCCATGGGGCTAAATGAGTCCCACAAAATCTATCGCCCATTTCTCCAGAGGTTGCAATGTCATTTGTGGGTTCAGAGGTACCTCCTCTCTCCCCAATGGCCTGCCAGTCTTTTGACACACATCACACGCCTTGCAATAAGATTTTGAATCCTGATGGAGGGTTGGCCACCATAACCTTGCATGTAAAATCTTCTGCATGGTCACTCTCCCTACATAAAGGTCTGCTACAGTGCCCCCATGAACATCTATGAGGATACTAATCCTTTCAAACTCCGGTACATATCGTCGTAATACTTCATTAGACCCCATTTTGTACGGATGCTTGGTAATGACAGAAAATTTTGCCGCGTGCAGCACTAACTCATTCTTCTTTTGGACAGTGTAGAGTTTCGGGGTAGTTCCTGTCATTAGGAAGTGTATGATATCTTCAAAGTGACCATCCGTGATGTGCACTACAAATAGCTACGCGTTACGCAATCCCTTCTCCAAATTAATGGGCTCTTTCCTTGTTTCGATGCATGACAAAAGATTTGGTCCCATGTTCAATCACCCAAGTGTCACAATAACTTCAAGATCATACTCCTAGAATAATAACAACCACCAATAGTTTCTCCCCCCCCAACATAGGCTTATTGATTAGCTATTTCAATGCAGAATGATCTGTATACATCTTGAAATGTCCACCCAGCAAAGGGTGTCTAAACTTCTAGAGTGCATATACCATGGCTAACCCTTCATGCTCAGTGGTGGAATAGTTCCTCTCAGCCTTGGATAGCCTTCTTCATCTAAATGTTATAGGATGGTCTAATTCTCCTTGGCTAGCTTGTGTCAGTACTGCTCCTAGTGTTATACATGATGCATCTACATGTACATGAAACTCCTTCTTCCAATCCAGGAAGACTAAAATCAGTGTGGTGACCATTTTTTCTTTCAATACATCCAAGATCTTCTTATAGTCCTCGTTCCAAAAAAACAAGACATCCTTTTTCAACAAATTCTCCATAGGTGCGGTGATCTGGGCATAGCCCTTGATAAACTTCCTCTAATAGCGAGTATGTCCTAGGGTTGCGCACAACTATTCCACACTCCTTGGCACCTCCAAGTTAAGTATCACTGTGATCTTCATGGGATCTACCATCAGTCCCTATCTACAAGCCACATGGCCCATTAGAGTCCTAAAAGGAACAAAAAACAGTCATATGTTCAGATTCAGTGCAATTTGGTACCTTTGACAAGTATCTAGAATGAGGCGCAAAATTGCCACATAGCATTTCACCAACCAAAAATAGTCTGGTAATAAAAGTACACCTCAAGGAACTTATTAATGAATTCTTTGAATGCAACAATGACTATGCGCCAAAAAATTGTAGGTGCATTCTTCAATCCAAAAGGCATTACAGTGTATTGAAAATGTCCCCACTCATTCGCGAAGGTCGTCTTGCTTATATCCTCAAGTGTGATTTTGATTTGATGGTACCCATAGAACCCATCAGTGAAGGAGTACGCTAACTGGTCCCCTACATTATCCAATACCTCATCAGTGAACACAGTCAGGAACGAATCATGTAGACAAGCCTCATTCAACTTCCTAACATCTATGCATATCCTTATTTCATCCTTCTGCTTCTTTTCTTCTACCACCATTAGGCTTACCCAATCAGATTCTTCTACGGGCTCAATGATGCCTACCATGAGCATATTGTTTAGCTCTGAGTGGACCTTCACCTTATACTTCGGATTGAAATGGTAAGATCTTTGCTTAACCAACTTCGTGTTGGGTTTTAACATGACCATCATAATGCCCAGGTCTCCTATTATCCCCTTTAGCTCCATAAACTTGGTAGGGAACAAGTCATGGTATTTGTGGAGCAATTCGGTGACCTTATCCACTATCGCGTCATCCCAATAATCTCTAATCTTCGCGAATTTGGGCTCTGCCTCCGTACCATTATTTACATGTTTCATTTTCAGTGGCACGGTTATATCAAGCTTCCCAATCTGCGGTCCCTCGACCTCGCGGTGACCCTCAGTTTCAAGGATATTAATCTTTTATGGATTATCATCTTCTTCTTCAGCATTCATGTTATAGCAGTCTAGTGCGTGGCTTAGCTGAATAGTCCAATTGAGTTGGATCAGATCCAAAGGATCTTGCGGTATCCTAAAGATTGTTTCTTTAACTTCTTTTATCGCTTTGTCAGCACATTCAAACCCATCTTTAAAGTAGAACATCATTATGAATCACTTGCATAAAATATCCCATTAACCTGTACCATGGCGGAGCTCTATTTCCAGGTACCAGTTCATCAGGATGACATCCAAGGTGTGACAAAACAAGTGCACCCATTTAGGTCGGTGCTTTGCTCCATAAGCCTTAGCCCATTTGGCCAAGTGTGCACGTGGAACATCCTTCCCATCATATTTATCTGTCATTTGTACCTTTGGCTTCCCAAGCATTTTCTAATCATCAAAACTACTCTTGTACATACACCACCATCTTACAGGCATAGCACACAATGCCCAGTCCATCACCTAGAAGTGTTTCTTCTCTGGTACTTCCCTATCAATTGCATCCAAAAGTACATCTACATCTTTGAATTCATTGTAAGTGGGCAGATTTCTTACCTCTGACAATACACAATGCATCAACCAGTTCATGATGTTACATCTCAGCGTCGTTACTTCATGTAGCTAATTCTTCCAGCACTCTAATTCTTCATCAGAGTCTGAGGTGCAGGAACTCTACAAATCCCTTGTAATTCATCCATCTACTATTATATTCACACAATCTTTGTCTCGCGCTGTTATCTTATACATGCAGTCCAAATCTTCATCACTTTTGTACTCGCAAACTAGTTCAATAGAGCACGATCCTTCAATAGGACCTAGCGGTACTATTATGTGGAGCATTTCTTTTCAAATATCATCTTTCACTTCTTTAGGTTGATTACCCCATTCATGTCAGTAGCCTAATGAATGCCAAGGAGCGCAAGATAGGGGTTGATGTCATCCACAATTTCTATCACTTCAAAGTCAGCCAATACCCTCACGCCTTCAATATCTACAGTCACTCTTCCAGTCGTCCCATGAGGATGATCTTCTACTGATTTTCCATCCTAAACTGAATTAGAGACCACTGCAGTGTGGGTCGTCCCATCTGCTCCCAAGTATTCTTTGGTAAAACGTTCATGTCTGACCCCAGATCCAAAATAACCTAATCCATTTCATATTCTCCTATCTGCACAATCAGTCTCATCTATCATCTTGTGCTTCCTTTATGCTTACCAACCTTTCGTACAACACGTGGTTCAGCCAGAGTGCTTCTGGTGGATCTATTTATAAGTTCCTATAACCACTTCATAGCCTTGCTATCACACATCAGCTTCATGTATATCTCTAGAAATGTCGTAAGCATAGAATGGTCCATTTTCTAATCAGGCTTATCATTGCTCACTAAGGTAGAGGCCTCAACAAAGCCCTTCTTTGCTTCCATGAGCATTTTGCGTGTGTGCTCTATTGTATCTCTAAGATAGTAATGGTTAGCTATTATTTGAGAGCATCTAAGATAAATTTTTTGGGGGTTTTGTTTTAATTTGGGAGACCAATGGATCAAAATAATATAGAACTGATGTGCCTAACATCTCGAATAATATCAATATCTTAGCATAGGGTTGCTATAAATATTTACACAATGAAATAACTTTTAAAATTATGAGCAGAAACAAAAAAGTAATATGATTTCCAGTTTCCAAATTGAAAGCTAAATAATCATAAGTATGAAAACCTTTAAACTGTGTTTAAAGGTTTGAGAAAATACACATGAACTTACAAAATATGCTAATGATTTATTGATTTTGAGGGAATTAATTAAACGAAGAGTCCATTAATTCATTCTCTTTATAGATTATCACTTCAGAAAGCTTATAGGAATAGATTGAAATACAATTATTCCTACCTAGTTATCTCTGCAAGACATAAGTATATGAAGAAAAACCCATAATGAGTGACACTCAAAAAACTTACAGGAAACACAAATTGTGTAAAATAGAATTCAGAATCATTTTCTTTGTATTAATGATCCAGAAAGATTAATTCCATTAGATTTCTAGAAATTCTTCTTCAATGGTGCAACCCTTAATAAATCGCGATGAGAGTTATTTATACAACAATAGGACAAAAAATATCCTGAACTAGTTTTACAAAAATAGATTATTTACACAATCAAAAATGAAACTATCTAATGATTTGGCACTACTTTGGTGCTACACTATTTGATGACTATTACTGAAAGAATTGAAAAATGGTTGGAGCTGGCTGATTGTTCCCTCAAGAACTGAATGTTATTCAATTATCCTTAATCAAGTAAATCTATCAATTCTTCCCAGCCTTTCTTATCTGGGATAGAAATCCTTATTACCCTCTTGTAGATTTCATCCATCTCAATATATTTAGTAAAAGTGGGTTTTACCAAAAGTATATGCTTGATTTCATTGAGGATGAAGAAAGAATCCCTGAGGGTTTTTACTATGAGAGTTTGTGTTGTTGATCCTTTGATATTGGCTACTAAAGTTGCATGGGTGCCAACCTTAATTAACTTCTTGACATAATCCTCAATTGGCATCAATTTATCATTAATAAACATCATAGAGGGTAAACCTTTGCTGACCAAAGGTTCAATCTTGTTGAAAAATCTTTGAACTATGTTATTAACATTGTTGTGTTTTTCTTGTAGATGAAGGATGATAATTTTCTTAGTCATAATCTTCTTTACCTCTAATATTGTTGTAGTTTTTTCACTTATCCTTAACTCCTCAAGCTCATAGTCATCCTTGGAATTTAGAAATTTGATTATATCATAGGCAGTCCCTGACATATCCTCCAGTTGCCTACTTATGGATTCCATTGCTTCTTGAGATTTTTCCAAGAGATCTTTCTGATTGAATATTATCTTAATGGAGAGCCAAATCTCCTTGATTTCCTCTATGATTTCTTCCCACATAATTTCTTTTGCTAAACCCAACTTGTTTCCTATGAAGGAATCTGTGAGTTATTTCTTCAACAGTTCCACTTGGCCTTTGAGTCTATTTGTTTCAGTTGTGTGTGAATTTTTTGATATAGAATTCATAAGCTATAATTCGTTGAGTTCATCCTTTAGATTATTGGTTTCTCCTCTCTGGATAGACAGTTTCTAAACAGCTTCAGTAAGTTGTTCAGCTCCTTACGTTGTACCTGTTCCTGATGTAGTGGTTGTAGTAGAAACTCTGGTGATGGGAACTGTTCCAAGAGAGACTACATCTGTCGAAGTTTGATTGTTCATAATACATTCCTCCTCCTCCTCCTTATCCAATTTCTCCATTTGCTCCTCCATTTGTTTTATTTAAAAATTATATTCTATGATGAGCTTCATCATATCTGACTTTTGAGTTTTTGTCTCCTCTATTTCTTTGGCCATTAGATCCTCGGATGATGGTAGTTTCAGCATTTTCTTTAATTCTACAACTTCAACATTCTTTTTCTTATTGAGCTCCTTTGCAACATTTAATTTTGAGGGATCATATACCATCCTTAGCACTAGATTTTCCAAAGACTGAATCTTGGTATCCTTTGCTAATGAGGAGACCTTCGCCAACCTTAGTTGTGACTGAATGTTAGCCACTATAACCTGCATTTTCTACAAACATGTAGTAGTGTTTGTCAAGGATAAAGCAATCATTTGTCCAATATGTTTGTGCATCTGAATTTTATCAATTGGATTTAGATCCTGGACATTGAAATCAAAAGAAGTGTGTTTATGGTATTGTGCTATAGTCCTGGGCTAAGGAACTTGGGTTTGCAAGAAATCCATTTTCATCTTCCCCTTCTCAGAGTCAAAGACTAAAAGAAGCCTAGCTTTAGAGCTGGAAGAATGCTTCCAAACCTGGGTGTAAATATTTAACTTCAATTCTTCATGGTTTATTTTGATTTCACTAAATACATGGAAGATGTATTCCTCTTTATTCTCTGGAATGCCTCCAACAATTTGGGCTATCTGCGGTTCATGAGAAGTGGTAGACAAAGTTGGAGATTGTATAAACTATCCACTAGACTATGAATCAATATCCATAGAGACCCTTTGTTTCTTTTTCCTGTGAAAAATCTTGAGGCAATGGCTTGTTTCTTCTGTTCCATGTGAATATTGTTCTTCCCTCCCTCTCTTGGCAGTCTTTTCCTGTGCAATGGGAGTTTGCATATTTGATGTAGACACTGCCTGTTCCTCAGCCTCCTAGAGGGTATTCTCTATCCACTCCAACTAATTCTTGAAATTTTCTATCTTAGGCCTAGCTGTATGATGATATGGTGTTATTTTCCATCTTGAGTTTGGAGATGACTCCCAGTGGGTCATATGACCAAGAGAAACTGAGAGCTAATTTAATTTCTTTTAACACCTTATCAGCTTCCTCCCCTGCTATCCTGGGATTACAAATGAAGGGACCAACTTGAGCTTTAAGCTTAAATTGTGATTTATTTTTGGTAGCTACAAAATTTACTTCATCTTCATTCAATCTTTGCCTCAAGTACTCTAGTGCAAATATTCTAACAGGTATGTACTTTCGCAGTTTGTAGGGTGGAGCAATACCAATCTCCTATTGCAACTTGATCTATGAATTGAAGTTCTTTGATAATCTTGCCACTGATCCTTGGTAATGAAGTGCTGCTCATAAGGCTGAGGGCCGGATGAATAAATAGTTCTATGAACTGCTTGTATGTGAATTCTTCTTTCTCCTTCATCCCCATTGACGTCTAGAAAATAACTGACTATTGTTGTCCTTCTTCATCAAGTTTTTTCAAGGGAAATGGGAATTTTTCTCCGTGGAAATATATAAAAAGATATGCAAGTATTGAAGCATACTTGAATACTTCTTCAGTGTTAAATTTGACAAACTGCTCATGTATGGTCTCTGCTATGAAATGACTAAAATCATCAATAACAGTAGGCTTAGAATGAGAGGAAAACATGGATAAGGAACCAAGGATGGCTTCATTGGTAGACTGATTAGAGTGATGACCAAGCAAATAGGATAAGATAGTAGTAATATGTTTGTTTCTATCATGAAACATAGATGAATCATTAGGGGGATTTCTCTTTATCATAGGACTATTGATTGCTAAAAATAGTTCCAGGGTCTGGGATCTCTTGGTAAAGTCTAGTTTGTTATAAGCATCTATCAGGTTTTCATGACAAAAAGGATGAGTTGGTGTTTTGGTAGGGGCCTGAAACATTTTCTCAATTGAATCAGCATTAATGAGACAAAGGATTTCTCCACTAGGTGAGATAATGGCTCTTTGGCTGGGATCATAGGATTCATCGTATTTTCTCACAAACTCTGGAGCTTTATGTATTTGTGGGAAAATATAGTGGGTAATTGGGATTCCTAGAGCCCAAATTCATCACTCTGGTCAATTAGCTACTCTTCCCACCAACAATAAATTTCAAATAAATAAAATTGAGAACAAGTCTCAATGATTTTGCAATCCTTGTCAACTAATGGAGTATGTTGGAAATCAATCTGTGGGTGAATTAGAGGATTTGAAACCTCTACGATTGTTTTTCCCTTGGGAGGCACTTTGTCAAATGAAGTTGCGGACTGTAAATGATAGAATGGTAAAAAGAGTTACCAGATTGGAGACAAGTAACTGAAAAGTGGACCTGGAAGATGTGCTTGTGAATAGGACAAGTGGCTACTAGAATATCAGACAGTGGTTGAGTTGTTGACCAAGCGGCCTTGAAGAATAATCTTGGTCGCATAATTTAACTGTGTAAACTTTGAAATGTATGACATGGTTTTTATAAAGATAAAAATGGAGTGGGAGGATGGTGCCGAACATTTGAAAGTTCATTAATTATCCAACGGGTTCTTTAATGGACATTTGGTTCTAAATGGGGAGGAGCAGAAATGAATGGGCAACGGATAGGTGGCAGATGATTGGGTGGGAGATATGAAGTGGAATGTGAGGCGGAGGTGACGTGGGGTGGCAATAAATAGCTATGAAGGATACCGTGTTCGGGGGTAAGATGGAGTGGTTTGTGGTTTTGGGATTTCTAGTCCCAAAAGACTTAAAGGTGAGTTTCGTGGTTTATGCAGGCAGTATTAAAGATTGCCCATTTCAGCCCCCCCCCATTGATAAAATTCGGATGATAGATGAGGGCCGAAAGGCAGTGTGGGCCGTATGATTTTGGAGGAGTATGCGGGATGAGAGGTGAGGTGGAGGGAGTTTAACGTTGAGAGGGGAATGAATAGTGGGGTTGTGATATGATAGGCGGACACACTGGATGTGTGTCTGGGTGATTTAATGAATGGAGTGATAGTATATGAATGAAATAAGATAAAGAAAAAACTTTTGTTATTTGAACTCATGTGATCAATATGTTTCCTAATGTTTTGATATTTTAGTAAATAACCATTTCAACATCTCAAACTTTCACATTTCTAGCTACCCTTCTATTCCTAACATTTTTACTTATCCTTTCAGAGTACATTTGAACTAGCAATCCAATATTTCTTTTGATGAACAATCTATCTCTATACCTTATTCACTCCATTGGCTTCTAGATTAGACTGTTGAGCCAATTTATTTTCTACCTATGAGAATTAATTTAAAACAAATCCAATTACAATGCAACTGTATAATTGGATAAAATAACCTAGTGTGGAATCTAAACAAATTGCACACAACTTATTATTTCTCAAACTTAATTTAGAATAAAGTAGTCACATTTAGATTTGCAACACTTTCAGAGTTGACTTCTTTTTCTTTTTTGTCTAACCTAACATTTTATTTTGCCTTCTTTTTTTAGGGCATCTACCCTAACATTTTCTTTGATATGGACATATTTATCAAAATATTTTCCTAACACTTTTTTTTCAATATTCTTTTTTTCCACATCCCATATTAACATTTTGTAAATATATTTTCATTTTCTGTGTAATTTATTCTAACTTGTCAAAAACAAAAAATGCTACAACATTGGCTCCAACTAGGGACTACTTTTTCCTGTAGAGTGTACAGAACTTGCAGATCCATGTGCCTTCTCCTCAGGCTATGCAGTCCTTTGCTGTAAAAAATCTCACTGATAGCTTGCAAAGTAAAAGCAACTGGAGTATTTACAACGAAATGTTTGAGAAACCTTCCATTTATAGGATAAGTGGAATATAGTCCCTCAATATTTTGTAGCACAAAAGTGTTGTTTCCCTTTACTTCAACAATTTATAAAAGACCAAACCATAGGTTATCAAACTTTCCATGCTTTCCCTTTTCCTCCCTCCTGGAGTCCCATCTTAGAACTAGGTCACCTTCCTTGAAGTCCCTTTCCTTGGCTCTTCTATCAAATATGATTTTCATATTATTTCGATATTTCTTCAATTTGTATTGAACTTCATCTCTGTTTTCATTTAGATCAATAATCTTATTTATCCTTCTTCAAAAATCATTAAGTTCATGTCTTGAGTCCTGTAAGAATTTCAAAATTGGGAAAGACAAAATGGTGGGAAAAATTGCATCTTTCCCATAGACTAATTGAAAAGGAGATTTCCAAGTAGATATTTTCAAAGTTATTCGGTTTGCCCATATTGCATAAATTAAATGAGAGTCCCAACTCTTTTTGTGATCTGCTAGGGTCTTTTTGATTACCTTCACCAGACTTGTATTTGAGGACTCTGTGAGGCCATTACCTTTAAGGTACTATGGAGTTGAAGGATGTAACAAAATTTGATATTTCTGGTAAAACTCAATCATTTTAACAATAGAAAATGTTGCTGCATTATCTGTGACAATTTGAGTTCAGTAACCAAACCTAGATAAGATATTTTCTTCAATGAATTTAATTACTACTGAATCGGTAGCATTTCTTACTGGAATTGCTTCCACCCATTTAGTGAAGTAGTCTATTGCTATGAGGATCCATCTATGCTGATTAATTGAAGTAGGATAGATCTCTCCAACAAAATCTAATCCCCATTGAAGGAAAGATGTTGATATTATTTTTGGTACTAGTGGAAAAGCTGCTAGTTTATTCTTACCAGAAAACATTTGACAAGGAACACAACCTCTGACCTTTGCCCCTACTTGTAAGAACAATGTTGGCCAATAAATTCCTCCCCTTAAAATTTTTTATGTTGTTGCTCTCCAAGCATAATTTCCTCCACAAAATCTTGTATGAAATTGATCAATGATTCCTTCAGTTTCTGATTCTGTTAAACATAATAAAAAAGTATTCAGTGGATCTTTCTAGTACAAATTTGCATTTACAATGCAGTACTTTTCTACTTTCAATTTAAGACTTTTACACTGGGCTTTGGAGAATGATGCTAGGCATTCAAAATGGAGCAGAAAAATTATAATGTCTTGGTACGAATTTGACAATAGAAATTTGTCATCAATATGTAAAGGGATGATATGATTTGAAGGAAAGGGTTCTTTTGGATTATTTTCTTAAAGTTGAAGAGAAGGTTCTTGTGGACTCTCCCCTTCTACAAGGACAAAAGGTTCTTGTGGATTCTTCCTTTTTCAAATTAGGAAAGTTTCTTTTGCATTCTTCCCTTGTGAAATTAGGAAAGGTTCTTTTGGATTCTTCCCTTTTGAAATTAGGAAAGGTTCTTGTGGATTCTTCCCTTGTGCAAGGATAGAAAGTTCATGTGGATTCTTCCCTTGTACTTCTAAAATAGAATTGATTCCAAGTAGTTTGCAATTAGATTGTGCTAGAAGCTTGGTTAATCCTTGGCCCTCTACTAGCTTTGTAGTTTTGATAGTTAGATGAAACTCAAGTATTTGAGTGATCAACCTACCTCTTTTCCCATCAGTGTTAGGTGTAGATAAAGTAATTTTTACAGCACCATTACGAACATAAGCAATAATAGGTGAAGGTAGGACATAAATCCTGAAATATTTCAGGGCTTGAAAATGGGCATAGGATTGCTTCTTGATTATGTCATACTTAAGCTCAACATATCTCATAACCTTACTAAAAAAGGCTATGGTCTGGTCATGGGAATCTTCATTCTTTTGCAATAGAATAGTAGCAAGGGTTGTTTCTGAGGAAAAAGAAAAGATACTAAATGGTTTAGTATAATTAGGGTTGGTTAAGGTGGGAGCTTCAGCGATAGATTTCTTGATCTGTTCAAATGCATGCCTGCAAGAGAAAGTCCATTTAACTTCATGATCCTGTCAGAGCATGTTAGTTATATCATTTACAATCTCTGCATAATTTGGGAAGAATCTCCTTAAAAAAATAATTTTGCCCAAAAAAGCTTGAATTCCTTTCTTGTTTGTACGTAAGGTCAATGTTTCAATGACAGATAGATGCTTGGGATCAATTACCACTCCCTCCTTTGAGATTATATGGCCCAATAGTTTTCCTACTTTGATAGTAAACCAAGAATTTTTAGGTTCAATGATATCCCAAATTTCCTACACCTGTCAAAAACCTTGATCAAGTGCTTTAGATGTTTCTGATTAGGTTTATAAAAAACAATAATGTCATCAAGATAAATAACAACAAATTTGTTTACCTGACCCATAAAAGCTACATCCATAGCTCTCTGGAATGTTGCTTCAACATTTGATAAGCCAAATGGAATTCTAGCGTACATAAATGTACCCTAGGGTGTAGTGAAGGTTGTCTTTTCCCTGTCTGTTCGATCAACATTTACTTGATTATAAATTGAAATACCATCAAGCATAGAATGTCTTTGTGCTGTTGAAACCATTTGAATTAATTGATCCATTTTGGGCAAAGGGTAATTATCCTTTAATGATGGTTTCTTCAAATTTCTAAAGTCCACACAAAGTCTAATTTCTCGATTCTTTTTCCTAACAGGAACTAAATTTGCAACCCAATTAGAATATCTAAGAGGGAGAATGATCTAGGCATCTAGATTTTTCTTAATTTCCTTTTCAACAATTGGTAGAAGGGCTGGATTAATCCTCCTAAGTTTTTGTTGATAAGGTATTGCTTCTGGATTCAGAGGGATCTTATGTCACATTAATGAAGGATCATAGGTTTTTAGATTAACATAGATCCAAGAAAAAACATCCTTATAATTTTGAAGTAACTTAAGATATTGAGTTTTAATCTCAGGGTCTAGATATGCACATATTTTGATGCTTTTGACATCATCATGTGTTGCTATGTTAATTTCTTCAATGTCTTCTTCCAAAGAAATGGGTTGAGGATTTCGTAGGACATCATTTTGATCAAACAACTTTTCTAAAGGTATCAAGCCTTTGGGAATAAAATTGTTAGACAATTGGATAATATCATGATCAACAAATTTTGAACTGAAATCTGAAGTATCATTCCCACTTGTATTTTCATTTATTTCGGATCTATCTTCATCAATTTGTAGAATAGAAAATTGATCTACAAGCTACATAAAAGATTTCAAATGATCACCATCTTCAAATATCTGCCAGTGTTTTAGATTGTTTGGGATAGATGGTCTATACTTGACTTGTATTTGGTAGAGTAAATTAGTCTGATTAGGAATTTTAAATGAACTAGCAGAAAGGATTAAGGCATCTGTATGAATATTCTGATCTCTTGGAATATAAGTCAAATTAAAAGCATCAAAGAAGTTTTCAACTGAATCCCAAAATTCATTTCAGTAAGACCTAAGTCTGGGGTGTTTAGTCTGACAAATATTTCTCACTTGCTTGACAATAAGTTTTGAATCATTAAAAACACTTAAGTTTTGAACCTTTAAGATTTTGGCTAATTGCAATCCCAAAAGGAAAGCTTCATATTCAGCCACATTATTTGTAACTTTGAAGTCGAGCTTACATGATTGGGTAATGTTTTCTTTTCCTGGTGAAATTAAAACTACTCCACTTCCTACTCCATCCTTTGTACATGAGCCATCAAAGAATAGTTTCCATATATTAGTTTGATTTGGTATTGGAATTTCAATTACATCTTCAATTTTAACTTTAGTTTCATGCACTTGGTTTGAAGAGAGTTGAAAGAAACCAAAATCTTGCTCAATTTCATAAATGGGATGGTTTCTTAGTTTGTTTGTTGTGCAAACAGTGTGCACAAATCTCACCTATCTATATAATTTAGTTTTTCTCCCCCATAAACTGGAATAGTAGCATAAGGCATACCCATTTGAAGACTTCCCCCTAGTTTGGCACAACAAGACCTAGAAAGGAGCATTCCACATTTGGGAGGGATATCTGTGACAACTATATCAAGTACTACACTTTTAATTGGGATTTGGGCAAGATTGACTACTAAATCCGTAACAAATCCTAAGTAAGGAACCCTTTTAGAATCAAAGGTGTACAAGTCATGATAGGATCTAGTTATGTCAAGTTTCAAATGGTCCATGATAGTTTTTGGCATGAGGTTATGTGATGCTCCAGAATCAAGCATACAATTATACAACATGGAATCATTTGTCTTGAGAGTTACATAAAAAAGAGGCACTATTTCATCTATAATATCTGATAGGGCCAAAAACAATCGCTGGTTTTTCATCTTGCAGATTGATGATATCACCTTCTGCATCAACTAAGGTATTTTGTATCCATTTGGAGACCTGATTTTTATATCGAAGGTTTTTAGAAAGTTTTGAAAGAGGAATTGGGATT
The DNA here is from genome assembly GCA_000404065.3 of Pinus taeda. Lineage (NCBI taxonomy): Eukaryota > Viridiplantae > Streptophyta > Pinopsida > Pinales > Pinaceae > Pinus > Pinus taeda. The sequence continues at coordinate 94,135 of APFE030435091.1, read as the reverse complement.
TTAACTCTTTCTAAATCTTTTTCAACATTAAATGTAGTCAAAGCATTTTTGTCATTTTGAGGAGTACCAATTGACTGATCTAATGGTCGAACAAAAGTTGTTTGATTTTGATTAGTTTTGGCACGAGGTTCAATTACTAGAGTTTACTTGAGAGGCCTTCGAGGGCTAGGCCTAGGCCTAAGGTGATATCTTTTGTTCAACTTTGCAATTAAAAATTTAGAGAAGGCATGGTGTTTAGAAACATGTGACGATTCTCGATTTTCTTGAACCCAATTTTTTTGTGTAAGAGGAACAATAAATGTTTGATCAAAGGAAGTATCCATGTCATTTATATTTTCAGTGATGGTCATAGTATTATCATCAAGTTGTTGATCATCTATCAACAAAGAAGTGGGAATCTACAGATCATTACTAGGTCTCTGAAGAATTTGTAATTGTGGATTTCTTTTATACTAACCTTGATTTTGATTTCTGGGTCAAGTAATCATTTTTTGAATTGTCCTAGGTTGGGTCTCAATCTTTGAAATTCTATTAGATAGATTTCTAGGAAGAGAAGTTATTTCATCTATTTTTGAATCTTCAATTTTAGTCTTAGAGGAACTACAAGACTCTGGTGTCGATTTGATTTTTCTTTGGGCCTTTTCCTCTTTAGCTTTCAAAGAAGTTGAAGCATCCCTGTTTGCTTCTACCTCAATAGCATCTGTTTTCATATCTTCAATAGTTCTCGAAGTTCTTTCTCTCAGCATAACAGCAAAATCAACATCAAAATCTTTGGAAAATCTAAACTTTGCTACTGCCACAGGGGGTTTACAATCAAGGGGAATTTTATGATAAATATTATTGAATCTTTTGATAAAGTCTAATATAGGTTCACCAAAAACTCTTCTAAGTTCATGAAAATCAGTGAGAAAGTAAAGAGGATATTTTTTCACACCCCACTGGTTTTTAAATATGTTTGTAAGTTCTTTCTAATTTCTAATGGAATTTGTAAGTAACTTCCTAAACCAAATTCTTATATTTCCTTCAAGTGATTGTACAAACAACCTCATGTAAACATTTTCTTGTTCAATATTCATGTTATCTACAAAGTCTAAGAAGGCTAGAAGATGGTCTTAAGCAGAAGGACCAGTTTCTCCATTACACCTGGGAAGGTATTTCAAGTAGCCAACTAGGAGTGCATCAAGATTGGGAGGTAACATTAAAGCTACGTATTTAGCCTATACAATAGTTTGGAAATCCATAGTGAGAGGTGGTGTATGAGGATTTTGTGTGGATGAAGAATTTGAAGAAGATGAAGAAGGGGTAGGAAAAGGTGATTAGGGGGGTGAAGAAATAGTTGGAGGTGAAGAAGGAGGGGATCTCCTGAATAATTTCAAAGGAGTCTTAAGAACTAACTTCTAGACTTGTGGATGACTACCCTCCTTTGATGAAAGAGTGGATTTGAATACACAAAGAAGGTCTCTTCAGGTTGTTCACAAGTAGAAGGTTGAGGTTTTCCGAAAGTGGGAGGAAATGAATAAGTGGTAGGGGATATGAAATCTATTGGTTTGTATTCTGGTAAATTAACACCCAAATTAGACTCAGTTTTAGGTGATATTGGAGGTAGTTAGGGTTCTAGATGAGATTCAAATGAATGAATGAGGAATGTTAATTTAAAATCATCTCCACTCTCTAAGATTTCAGTAACCCTAGGCAATAGATGGGAATAATTTGGATTAGGTGGAATGTTACTATAGGGATCAAATGCTGCTAAATATTTAGACTGCGAGACTAAAGAGGATGAAGAAGAGGGTTGATGTCCCCTGTTAGAGTTGGCTTTCCTCATAATTTTTCAGGGTCTGACAGAGGATCAACTAAGTAAGCCTCTAAACAAGATCTGGTGTGCTTAAGAGGTGCCAGTTTGGGAGAGTGCAGTCACCAGATGAAGAATTTTAACCTTTCTACACCTTTAATCACCTTAATGGAATAGAATACATATCGTTACCCCAAGAAAACATAATGAACTTTGAGTCCTGAACAACAATGCCAGTTTGATGTTGTATCTTTGAGATAATCATTTTCAGCTATTATGTGAGTGCATTTAAGATAAAAGTTTTGGGGGTTTTGTTTCAATTTGGGAGACCTATCTATGAAACAAATATAGAATTGATGTGCCTAACCTCTTGAATAATATCAATATCTGAGCATAGGGTTGCTATAAATATTTACACAGTGAAATAGCTTTTAAGATGATGAGCAAAAACAAAAAAGTAATATGATTGTGACAGTTTTCAAATTGGAAGTTAAATAATCATAAGTATGAAAACCTTTAAACTATGTTTGAAGGTTTGAGAAAATACACATGAACTTACAAAATATGCTGATGATTTATTGATTTTGAGGGAATTAATTAAACAAACAGTCCATTAATTCATTCTCTTTATAGATTATCACTTCAGAAAACATATACGAATATATTGAAATACAATTATTCCTACCTAGTTATCTCTTCAAGGCATGAGTATATGAAGAAATAAACATAATGAATGACACTAGAAAAACTTACAAGAAATGCAAACTATGTAAAACAGAATTTAGAATCCTTTGCTTTGTATTAATGATCGAGAAATATTAATTACATCAGATGTCTAGAAATTCTTCTTCAAGGGTGCAACCCTTAATAACTCATGAAGAGAGTTATTTATACAGCAGTAGGAAGAAAAATATCTTGAATTTCTTTTACAAAATAGATTATTTCCACAATAAAAAATGAAACTGTCTAGTGATCTGGCACTACTTTGGCGCTGTGTTGTTTGATGACTATTACTGAAAAAGTTGAGAAATAGTTGGATTTGGTTAACTGTTCCCTCAAAAACTGAATTTTGTTCAGTTATCCTTAATCAAGTAAATCTGTCAATTCTTCCCAGCATTTCTTATTTGAGATAGAAATATTTGTTACCATCCTGTAGATTTCATCCATCTCGGTATATTTAGTAAAAGTGGGTTTTACCAAAAATATATGCTTGATTTCATCAAGGATGAAGAAAAAATCCTTGAGGGTTTTTACTGTGAGAGCTGGTGTTGTTGATCCATTGATATTAGCTATTGAAGCTGCATGGGTGTCAACCTTTGTTAACTTCTTGACATAATCCTCAATTAGCATCAATTTATCATTAAGAACCATCGTAGAAGGAAAACCTTTGCTGACCAAAGGTTCAATCTTGTTGAAAAATCTCTGAACTATGTCATTAACATTACTGCACTTTTCTTGTAGCTGGAGGATGAGACTTTTCTTAGTGATAATATTCTTTACCTATAATATTCTTGTATTTTTTCCACTTATCCGTAACTCCTCAAGCTCATAGTCATCCTTGGAATTCGGAAATTTGATTATATCAGAGGCAGTCTCTGGCATATCCTCCAATTGCCTAGTTATAAATTCCACTGCTTCCTAAGATTTTTCCAAGAGATCTTTTTGATTGAATATTATCTTAATGGAGGGCCAAATATCCTTGATTTCCTTTGTGATTTCTTCCCATAGAATTTCTTTTGCTAAACCGAACTTATTTCCTATGAAGGAATCTATGAGTTCTTTCTTCAACACTTCCACTTGGCCTTTGAGTCTGTTTGTTTCAGTTGTGTGTCAACTATCTAATATAGACTTTATAAGTGATCTGAAATGAGATCTTAGACAATAATTAAGGTATTACAGACTCATGTGCATGCATATGCCTATGTTACTTTATGCAATGGATCAATAAGATTGTGAAATTCATAGACAATGAAGCAGTTAAAGAACATAATAGACAAACACATATAAACACATAAAGTTTAATAAGGAGTTCACCCAACACTCTTGTGCCACATTCCTGGTCCAGCCTTCAGTGGTGACCTCTCTATTATGTCTTCAAAAACAAAGTTTTACAACAGTGAGCTCAAATTGAGCCTCACACAACGGATACAAACAATAAGGCTTTACTTCGATCCCCCAAGTCTCTTTTGTGTACATAAACTCTCCTCTTTGACTCCCTGTCTCTATTTTCTCTTTGTCTTAGCACTTCCTGTCTCTGTTTCTGGCAGTCTGTGGCTTTAAAGCCAATCTGTGTTGTCTGTTCATTTCCTCTTCTTGGGCTCTCTGGCTCCCCAACCTCTATTCAGTGAAATCCCCCTATTGAGCATGAGCAATTATAGTATAATGTCTTCAAGGGAGGTGGCCACTTTTTCTGCAAAAAAAGAGTCCATCTGACCTTTGAAATCCCCGAAATAACCATTCTTTATTTACGCAGAGAAATACATTGAACACGGGAAAAATCCGCAAAAAACAAAGTTTGTCGGACTTCAAATATTAATAAATGCACCCTATTCTCCTATCGGCTCTGCCTGAGATCGCTTATCGCATGTCGAAAATGTACATTCCATGGTTTCCCTTTATATTTATAAAATACATTAAAACACTAAAAAATCTCATAACAATGGATTTAGCCAGATTTGAAATACTATATATTTTCATTTGCAAACCCTTTCGAGTCTGGGTTTCATCGCATCGGTGCCTCCCTTCGTATTTTTTTTATTAAATGAAATACGAAACAATACACACAAAACTTCCATTTGACGGATCTCAAAAGATATCAAACATTGTTTATAACGTGACTCCAATGTGACTTATTGCAATCACATGTCGCATGAGCCCCGGGTCATTAGTGAGTGCTCCCATGTGTTTCTCCATCATGATATCGAGAGTCAACCCAGGTCATCGATCTGCATGCTTAATCAATGGTCCCTGTTGACCGTGCTAATCGTTGTCGCAATGTTTTTAGTGGCAATCTCCTATAGCCTCCCGACGGCCTCTGTCGATTGGTGATATGCCAATCGGATCTGGACCATTGATCGACAAGATCCTATGGCTCCAATGAACTTTAGTTTTAAGCCACTGATACTCTATTTTTCAATGTTTTCTCTATGTTTTAGCCTGCCGATAGTGTTTTCCTATGTTTCGAAGAGTTCTTCCTCATGCGATAGTTTAGATTTTTTAAAGCATTTTGAAGACTTAGAGTGTTGTTGGATCCATTTTGGATCATGCCATCCCACTGAAAAAGATTTTGGACCACCAAAATTTGGTTTTCAAGAATCGATCAAGTGAGGATATAGCTTCCTCACTTCTCCAATTTCCATCCATCATGCACTGCTTGGTTTTGAACTTTTGAGCCTGATTCTGAGGTACTCAATATCCCCTCTGTACGTAGTTCTCACCTTCCTGTCTAGAACTATATCTTCCTGCAACTTATTGAGGTATTCAGGCAACATATCATCAATAGAAGGAAATTAACTTTTCTTTTCGAGATCTTCAATTGATGAAGGTTCAAACACTCTCAAATTTTCTGTATTAACCACTAAATAGATGTGCATGTAAGTTGGAAAATCAAGGCAAAAAGAATTCTCACCAATTTTATCAAGTATCCTGAAAGGCCCATACCTTATTGGCTTCATCTTCTTCCCTTCACCATGCATTCTATCTTTGCTGATGTACAACCAAACTTGATAACAAACTTGCAAGCTATGGTCAATTCGATGATTATCGTGCCTTGCCGTGTACTTGACGTAGCTTTGTTCTAGCTGCTACACTAGCTGGTAAATTTCTTGGATTTGTTCAATGAACTTAGTTGCTTTATCCACATCATTATGTCCATCAAATACTATATCTTTACTAAAGACAAAATCCAAGGGAGACTTTGGTGTAAAACCAAAACAAGTCTCAAAAGGAGATCTTTGTGTAGAAGAATATTTAGCATAGTTGTAAGCATGTTGCAAATAACATAGATGTTCATCCCAAAGCTTGGGATGCTTACTACAATAACCCCTGAGCAACTGGATTATTGTCCTATTGACTACCTTTGTTTGGACATCTATTTGTGGATGAAAGGTTGTGCTCTTCTTCAGTTTGGCTTCTATCAGTTCCCACAGACTTGACCAAAACTTCCCAACAAATTGGGAATCTTGATCAGATACAATGGAAGTGGGTAACGAAAAATGAACCCATACATGCTAAAAGAACAACCTCACTGCTTGTTCAGCTGTAAAATTCTTGTTACAAGGTAATAAAATACACATTTTGTTGAACTTGTCCACAATAACATGTGAATAGTTATGACCTTTTCTAGATTTTGGTAATCCCCCAACAAATTCCATGGAAACACTTTCCCAAGGACAAGGAGGAACTGGAAATGGAGTGTACACCCTTTAACATATCTAGAAACTATTTCATGCATTCTTGGCCAATAGCGAAATCTTTGCAGCTATGCAACTATTTTACTTACACCAAATTGACCTAGTATCAAAGAAGTATGTGCTTCTCAGATTATGTTAACTCTTTTAATTTTAGGAATGCATAACTTTCCCAAATGATATAAGAGTTGGTCCTTAACATGGTAATCCAATTCTTCTACTTGTTTTCCATGACTTAAAGTTGCATATACATCTTTAAAATCTACATCTTGAGCATATTGTTCGATGTATCTTTCATGCAATACTGAATTATGCTTAAGTATAGTATATGCATTTATGATTGGTTTGGACAACATATTAGCAATTTTATGATGTATTCCTTTCTTATATCTGATGTCAAGATTAAATTGCTGTAGAAAACTCATCCACCTATAGTTTCTTGATTGTTACAAGTTAGTTTGTGAGTGCAAATATTGAAGTAGTTGATGATCAATATGTATAACTGTTTCTTTTCCCATTAAGTAATGTTTCCACTTTTTCACACTATATACTAATGTACACAATTCTTTGTCATATGTGGGATAATTAACTACTGCAGAATTAAATGTCTTAGAATGATAGCATATGGGTTTACCATTTTGCATCAACACTACTTCCATGGCATAGTCACTGGCATTTGTCTCAATCTCAAATGGTCTTTGAAGATCTGGCAGTGCTAGGATTGGTGCTGTACTAATTTCTTCTTTTAAGATGTCGAAGGCTTTATGCTATTTGCCTCCCCACTAAAACACCTTGGTCAATCCTGTTAAAGCATGTAAGGTAACTATTAATAATAAACTTTCTCCAATATTGTGCTGCTCCTAGTAAGCTCCTAACCTCTATAGTAGATTTGGGTTTAGGCCAGTTCACAATGACTTCAACCTTAGAGGGATCTATCTTCAATTCACCACCCCCTACAATATGACCCAAATAATTTAAAGATGTTTTTCCAAATTCATATTTTGATAACTTAACATAGAGATTTTCTCTATTCAAAACATCTAGAGTCTGCTTTACATGCTTCAAATGTTCTTCCCATGTTTTACTGAAAACAAAATTTCATCTAAATATATAATTACAAAATCATCAATAAAAGGCCCGAGTACATCATTCATAGCTCTCATGAAAGTGGCAGGAGCATTAGTTAAGCCAAAAGGCATAACCATTCATTCATACAGCCCTTGCTTTGTTTTGAAAGTAGTCTTCCATGCATCTTGTTCTGCTACTCTAACTTGATGGTAGCCACTATGCAAGTCCAACTTGGAAAATTAAACAAATTCTTTCATCTGATCCAATAGATAATCAATGTGAGGAAGGGGATAATGATTCTTGATCGTTATTTTATTCAGCACTCTATAATCAATGCACATCCTCCACAAACCATCTTTCTTTCTCACAAACACGATCGAAGATCGGCATGGTGATGTGCTTGGTCTTATGAACCCTTTCTCGAGCATCTCATGTACCTGCTTCTTGATCTCTGCATTATCTAAAGCGGATAACCTGTACATTCCGATTTTAGGCAATGGACCATCTTGCTGCAAACGAATATCATTTAGAATTTCCCTTTTGGGTGGTAGACCTTTAGGTTCTTGAAATAGGGTATCATATTCTGGAACAACTTTTTCTAAATCAGCATTTTGTTTAGCATCCCAGCCTTCAAATATATTGGTTTTATCAAGGTTATTTTCCTTTACAACCATTAGTAAAAATTGCTTGCATGAATTTACAATTCTTTTCATCTTCCCTGAGTTTACGAGAGTGTAATTATTTTTGAGTTTATGAGCTCTTACAATATGTTCTATTCCATCTTTGGTGAGTTGATACTTATTTTCAGCTCTATAGAAAATGTCTTTTCTATCATACAATTAAAGACTTCCTAAGACAATTCCACATATATCGAAGGGATGAGATCTAACTCAACATCATCTACAAATGCTAACCCAAAAGAAAACCTAAGTTTACATTGTGTAGTCACTTGTAGCTTTGCTTTATCACATACCCAACCTAATGGATATGGCTTCTTATGAGGTGTGGATAGTAATCCCAATTTCTTTACAATTGCTTTAGAAATCAAGTTTACTTGTGAGCCACTATCAAATAAAGTATCAATCTTTTGATGCTTGGAAATAAATATAATATGAAAAAGCTCATGTCTTTTCCTCTAATTTTCTTCATTATCAATAGTCTATGCAAAATTACTAGTAGATGCTTCATAATTTTTACCTTTTATATATGTAGTTGTGATTGTTGTTTCATCACCCGAGTCTAACCCCAAATTCTTCTGAATAGCAGCAACAATCTTCTTCTTCTTGCCATTGAACTTCTTGAATTTTAGCTCTGGATGCAAAGACCAGCAATGTACATCATCGTGTCCATCCTTCTTGCAGTGAGTACATGAAGGTTTGCTTTTCTATACAATGTTTACCTTCCTCTCTTTCCATTTCTACTTCTTCATTTCCTTGTTCTTTCTTGCAGTGGGTTTTGATGATCCCCCAATCTATGGGTTCACATTCTTGCCTCTAGCCTCTATATGTGTAGCCTAAACAAATACCTCATCTATGCTAGTGGGGTTAAACATGAGAATGGTCTACCTCAAATAGCTATGCAGAGCACCTATATACTTCAGCAAAGTTTCAAGTGAGTCTAGAGAAATGCCTAGAATTAAAGTTGTTTTCCTAAATTCTTGGGTACAACTTTGTACACTTTGCCCCTTTAATTGGAAAAGAGTCTGCCAAATCATCATGGCTTGCTGCATATAAGCTAGTGGATAGAATTTATTTTTAATGGTAGAAACAAATTCACTCCAAATAGAAAGAATTTTACCATGCTTCCCTAGATCAACTTGTGTCCTTCCTGCCCACCACACTACGACATTTCCTCCAAGGCGAAGGTTCGCTAGCTGAATCTTTCTCCTTTGCGAATAGTTTTTTTTCACCATGCAATATACATCAATCTGTGTAGTCCAGTTATCTAGCTTTTCTGCATTTAATTCTTCATAATATATTGGTAAATCAAATATTACATCTAATTTAATTAGAGAAGTCTTCTTCTTCTCATTTTCAGGGCTAGAAGGAGGTGTTGATGGAGGAGGTTCTTCCCCTTTCCCTTTTTCTTCTGAATGGGCAACTAGAAGAGGTTCCTCTACTCCTTTGCTTGTTTGAGATGCTGAAGGGCTTTCCCCTCAGCCTTTTTTAAATTCTTAGTACATTTCTTCTACCATGGCTCTCATGGTCATGAAACTATCCATGAACTGAGAATTTGATTCCAAGGGAATTTCTTCTATCATTTTCCTCGCAGGATAGACTCTTCAAATTTTTGGGTTAGCCTCAACCAGTTCTCCTTCTCCTAATTTGAGCTTTGACCTAGTTAGCAATCAAAAATCCAACGCAAGCTCGTTTAACCTTAGAAAACGTAAAGCTCTAATACCAATTGATCGGAAAATGAGATCTTAGAAAATTATTAAGGTATTACAGACTCATGTGCATAGATATGCCTATGTTACTTTCTGCAATGGATCGATAAAATTGCGAAGTACATAGACAATGAAGTAGTTAAATAAAATAATAGACAAACACATATAAACACAACAAGTTTTAATAAAGAGTTCACTCAACACTCCTGACCTATGTCTCCCTGTCCAGCCTTCAGTGGTGACCTTTGTATTATGTCTTCAAAAATAGAATTTTACAACAGTCAGCTCAAATTGAGCCTCACACAATAGATACAAAACAATAAGTCTTTACTTGTATCCCCCAAGTCTCTTTTCAGTACACAGACTCTCCCCACTATCTCTATCTCTCTGTTTGCTCTCTATCTCAGCAGTGCTTGTCAATCTTTCTGGTAGTCTGTGGCTTTAAAGCCAATTTGCGCTATCTATTCATTTCCTCTTCTCAAGCTCTCAGGCTCCTCGGCCTCTATCCACTCAAATCCCCCTTCTGAGTGTTAGAAATTATAGCATAACGTCTTCTAGGGAGGTGGCCACCTATTCTACAATGAAAGAGTTCATCTGGCCTTTGAAATCCCCAAAATATCCATTCTCTGTTTACACAGAGAAATACATTCAACATGTGAAAAATCCACCAAAACACAATTTTTCGAACTTCAAATATTCATAAATCCACCTTATTCTCCTATCAGCTCCACCTGAGATGGTTTGTCGCATGTCACAAATGTTCATTCCACAATTTCCCTTTGTATTTATAAAATATATTAAAACACTAAAAAATCCCATAACAATGGCTTTAGCCAGATTTGAAATATTATATATTTTCATTCGCAAACCCTTTTGGGTCCAGGTTTCATCGCATCAGTGCCTCCCTTTGTATTTCATTTATTAAACAAAATACATGACAATACACACAAAACTACCATTTTGACGGATCTCAAAAGATATCAAACATCATTTATAATGTTATCAGGTTCGGTTATTGCATCACGTATATCTATTATGTATGTATATATATATATATATCTATAATATATATATTATATATATATGTCCAATCCTCTTTGTAGCTCCGATATGACTTTGTGATGCGACGTATCGCAATTGCATGTCTCATGAGCCCCGGGTTGTTGGTAAGTGCTCCCATGTGTTTCTCTGATGTGATATCGCAAGTCAACCCAGGTCGTTGTTCTGTGCACTTGATCGACGGTCCCTATTGACCGTGCTAATCGTTGCCACAGTTTTGTAAGTAGTAGTCTCCAATAGCCTCCCAATGGCCTCCACCGATTTGCGATATGCCAATCGGATCTGGACCGTTGGTCTGCTAGATCTGACGGCTCCGATGCAATGTAATTTTAAGCTGTCGATACTCTGTTTTTTAATGTTTTCTCTATGTTTCAGCCTACTAAAAGTGTTTTCCGATGTTTTGAAGGGTTCTTCCTCATATGATAGTTGAGATCCTTTAAATGATTTTGAAGACTTAGAGAGTTCTTGGGATCCATTTTGGATCAATAAGCTATAATTCTTTAAGTTCATCCTTTAGCTTACTCATTTCTCCTATCTGGATAGACTGGTTCTCAATAGCTTTAGTAAGTTGTTTAGCTCCTTTTGTTGTACCTGTTGTTGATGTAGTTTTTGTAGTAGAAACTCTGGTGATGGGAACTGCTGCAAGAGAGACTAAATCTATTAATGTTTGAATGTTCTTTATAGCTTCCTCCTTCTCCTTAAACAAATTCTCCATTTTCTCCTCCATTTGTTTTATTTGCAAATTCTCTTCTATGATGAGCTTCATCATATCTAACTTTTGAGTCTTTGTCTGCTCGATTTCGTTGGCCATTAGATCCTCGGATGCTGGTAGTTTTAGCTATTTCTTTAATGCTACAACTTCAATGTTATTTTTCTTAATGAGCTCATTTGCAACATTTATGTTTGAGGTATCATATCCCATCCTTAGCACTAGATTTTCCAAAGACTAAATCTTGGTATGCTTTGCTAATGAGGAGACCTTGACCAACCTTAGTTTTGATTGAATGTTGGCCAATGTAACGTGCATTTTTGAAACAATCATAGCAATGTTTGTCAAGGTTGAAGTAATGATCTATCCAGTCTATTTGTGCATCTCAATTTGATCAATTGGATGCACATACTGGACATTGAACTCAAAAGAAGTGGGTTTATGGTATTATTTTGTAGTCCTGGGCTGAGGAACTTGGGCTTGCAAGAAATCCATTTGCATCTTCCCCTTCTCAGAGTTGAAAACTGAAAGAAGCCTGACTTGAGAGCTAGAAGAATGATTCCAGAACTGGGTGTAAGTATTTCACTTCAATTCTTCATTATTTCTTTCATTTTCACTAAAGAGATGGAAGATGTCTTCCTCTTTATTCTTTGGAATGCCTCCAGAAATTTGGACTATTTGTTGTTCATGAGAAGTGGTAGACTGAGTTGGATATTGTATAGACTATCCACCAGACTATGAATCAATATCCATAGAGACCCTTTGTTTCTTTTTCCTGTGAGAAACCTTGAGGTCTTTGCTTGTTGCCTCTGTTGTAGGTGAAGATTGTTCTTCTTTCCCTCTCTTGGAAGTCTTTCCCTGTGTAATGGGAGTTTTCATATTTGATGTAGAGATTGCCTGCTCGTTAGCCTCCTGGGGGGTATTATCTGTCCATTCCAACTGATTCTTGAATTTTTCTATCTCTGGCCTAGCTATATGATGATATGGTGTGAACTTATTTTCCACCTTGAGTTTGGAGATGACTCCCAGTGGGTCATATGACCAAGAGAAACTGAGAGAAAATTTCATTTCTTTTAACATTTTATCAACTTCCTCCCCTGATGTCCTAGTATTATAAATGAAGGAACCAACTTCAGCTTTAAGCTTAGATTGTGATTTCTTCTTTGCAGCTACAAAATGTAATTCATCTGCATTCAATATTTGCCTCAAGTACTCCAATGCAAGGATTCTAATAGGTAAGTACTTTGGTAGTTTGTAGGGTGGAAGCTCATAGCCAAAAACCCTGATTTCTATGTAATTTTGCTAGCAATACCAATCTCGTATTGAAGCTTTATGTATGAACTAAAGCTCTTTGATAATCTCCTCACTGATGCTTGTTAATGAAGTGTTGCTCATAAGGCTAAGGGCTATATGAATAAATAGTTCTATGAAATTCTTGTATGTGAATTCTTCTTTCTCCTTCATCCCCATTGAAGTCCAGAAAATCACTGACTATTGTTGGCCTTTTGTTGTAGACATATTTGGGAACATCTGCCCCAAAATTATATGTCAATGTGTTAGGGGTCATCAACTCCTAAAAGAGTTGTTACATACCCTAAAGGAACATAGTCATCTAAATACATCATTCCCCAAAAGTTCCACCTAAGAAACCATCTAGAGACTACATAAATTGAACCATACTCACTGATCCACTGGCAAAGTGTGATGCATACTAAGTGGTACACTGCTAGGGTGTGATGCATACTATTTAGGGCTTCTATAGGGTGTGATGGGTGAGGATGGACAATTGTCTGGGACATTTGTTAGTTTATTGCTCATGGAATCTTCTAGAACCTTCTTCTATGCCACTTGCCTCTATAAATTCGCCCAACGATGAATAAGGGATCTAAGAAAATCCAATACCTTCTCTTGTGGAACCCATTGTAACAAGTGGAATGACACTAATCAAACCCCATGGATGACTCACACCCTTCCAAACATCTATAAATGGATCCCTCATCCAAGAGATCTAGAGGCTAGAATATTGTGAATTGCAAGGAAGTGTTGATAATTTGTGATTGAGGAAAGAGCATTGTATTGTTGGAGTGATCTTGCTATTTCATGAGGTGAAGAAAGATTGAAGCTGGGAGGATGATGCTGGATAAGAAAACTAGGTTGTAATTCTCCCTTCTATTAATAAAGCTCTTCAAGTTTTCTTCCATACGATTGTGCAATTGTGAATGTTATCATTTGTGAATGCTATCATTTGTTCATTATATATCTGATTCTATAATGTTTATGTTGTAATAGATCATGATGCTTTGACAGTTCTTTGTTGTTGTACTTGTTTAGGTACTCTCCAAGTGTGTTAATTATAGGGAGGAGTTGCAAGATCTGTCAAAGGGGACAGGGATCAAGCAAGGGATCAAGTGGAAGTTCCAGGTTGGTTCCATTAACTTTCTCCTATCTGTTGGACATAGAAGAAACCATTGAATTACTTTAAACTGTTGTTTCTAGGGTAGCTGCCAAACCTAAAGGGCTAGCATTCTTCAAGAATACTAGTTTTCCTAGAAACAAAATGGTGACTCCACTGGGGAATGAACATACATTTGTTTGTTTTTGTTGTTTGTTTTATGTTCAATTGATAAACTATAGACAAATTTTGAAGTTAGCTAGGTAGCCTTCGAACTGCTCTTGCTTTACAATTGCATAGTAGATGAATGCTGCTTCAGTCAATCTCTGGTTTAGTTTATGAATTGAACATTTGACTTGCAAGCACATCTAGATGCCCTTTTGGTAGCTCAATAACCTCTCAGGACACTCCATTTTACTTTTCTCAACATTGTTCATCAAAACCCACCTTAACTCATTGAAAACAACTCCACCTTTTAGCCAAAACCTATTTCAGTTGCACTCCCTGGACGATCGCACTGTCTTCCACTGTGACTCAGTATGGATCGCACCTCCCGAGTGCAGTAAGTGCGATGCATCTCAGTTCCTGTGAAGCCCAGGTGTGATGATTGACTGATTTCTTTTTCCATCTAGAAATTGAGGGTTTTTTATCTTGTTTTTAGTTTTGTTTGGTTGTTTTGCTGCAAATGAACAGTGCCTCCTTACTGAAACTTACTTGCATCACTTAGACCAGCCCCAATTACATTAGGATTAGTGAATGTTTTTTTTTATGTTTTCCCATCATTTAAAATCCTTTTTCGAGAATTTTCTTAAATCAATTTGTCGCTTTGCTACAAAAAGTGTCGTAATTGTCGTTTTTTGTCGAAAAAATAGGTGTCATAAATTATTCCTTCCCTTGATAATCGATTGAACTTTTCTTCATGTACTTGGTTTGATTTGTTTATATTCAAAGTGTCGAAAGAATTTTTATTCAAAATTGAAAGTGTATTTTGGAGTATTCCTTTCTCTATTGAAGAAGAAATTGTCGAAAATGTCATTTTGAATGAAATATTTCTGATTTTTGCTGCATTTAGCTTTCCTTCTTGGCATTTTTCATATTAAGGAAATTGAAAACAAATACACGCATTTGCATTTAGAATTTTTTGGTTTGTGTGCAAAAACATGATTTAGGGAATGCACTAGTGTGTGCTCTTTTCTCTTTGCTTAAAAGCATTGTCATCTTGTTTCCCTAGTAGCTAGGATTTTAATTGCTCAAATAAACAAAGATTGTTTTTCATTGTAGATTGCATCTTGGGAATTTCATATCATCATCATGCAGTGAACCATTGAAGGGAAAACTCTAAACAAGATCAACATTAAAATAAATTTCAATGGACCTAACAATGCTTTGGAACTTAACGCAACATATCTAGAGTTCTAGACTAGTGACATGTTTCGGCATCATTAAAACTATTGGCTATTGTTTTCATTGAATGTTTGGTGATTCTTCCTCCTGGATATGACAAGTGCTAGCCAGACTTGTGCTCCCCATACCATCACCTATATATTCGGATACCACAATAGGCTTAAATCCTTTATCCATAGGAAACTAAGTCTACCACCTTATTGATCACAATGCACTGAACACAGCATTCGGGAAGAGTGACTACCATACATATTGATTGCTTTACATAAGTCCTTGGTAATTTCTTTTTAATTTATCACCAAGGTGTATATTGCAGTTTTGCGATTGGTTTGGTAATCCCTCTGTCTAGATTTTCCAGATTAGTCACTTTTGTTCTTTTTCAACTCATTAAAAGAAAAGGTTCATCTGAGCACGTGTCCTTTTAGGTTCATTAAAAAGCGAAGGGGACTAGAGTCATATTTAGATTTTTCTCGACTCTTAAAAACTGAGAAAGAAAAGTTGTGTCCAAGCGTCTTTAAAATTAATTAAATGCAGAATAACATCCCTATTCCTTAGTTGATCTTGGGTTGAGACATATTGTGACGAACTCGGAGTCCACTGGTCAAGGAATCCCTTGTGATGGGAATCCTAGTCCTTTTCCTTCATTCAAAAATATTGGTGCTTCTTATATGGCTACATTATCCCTTCCAGGACTTACCATTGGCCTGCCAGTATGGCTGTTTTCAACCTCTGTTTCTCAAAATGTCATGATTTCTCCTCAATTGAGTACACCTTCAACTGGACAAAATCAACCTCCAGTTGATCCTGAAGTTGACCCTTCGCCTTCTTCATCCTTTGCTTCTTCCTCCCCTTCTTCCTCTTCGCTTGGTGAAAGTACTGATACTAGTAACCAGGTGGCTAAGAAGAAGAAGAAAGGGTAAGAGAAGAAGAAGAAGTCAATTCAGCAAGGGGCAACCAGGTAGCCATTTCTCTGAATGCAACATCTAATGAAAATCCATCCATTAAGCTTCACAAACCCAAATATCCATGCATAATTTGTGCAGAAGACTATTTTCATTAAAATTGTCCTTACTTTCTTCGGATGTCAAAAGAATGGTCTTCCCGTTCACACCATCCCCTGTCATCAACCTCTGGAGATCATGTTGGTAACAAACCATCAACTAGTGATCGTAAACTTCATGAACAAAAGGGAAAGGTCAGGATTCCGTGTAGGTTATGTGAAGGTAATCATTCCCTTCACCTTTGTCCCTTTTTGGATGAAGCCAAAAGAGTGTTGGATAACCGTCCTGCTTCACTGGAGCGATTTCCATCTGGTTACAAGAAATTCTCCCTAAATCCTTCATTAGAGTATGAGCCGACTGGCCAAAATCAATCATCAATCGAAACCACTCTCTCTGAAAGTGAATCCAATGAGTCTATACCCAAACCAAATCAGCAAGTCAAAACAAAAGTTGACCAGATTTCACCTTCAGTTAATTGTACCTTTCCCGAAGAGAGTGAAAATGATATTGTTCAAGTTATTTCTGTTACTTCAAATTCTAATGAGCTTGGGGGCAATCCACCTATTCCATCAAGACAGGAGGAAAGTCCTCCAGTTCTTGTAACTCAAGGGGTTAATTCTCCCATTTCTTCGGTAGCCCCTCCAAGTAGTCTAATCACTTCCTTTGACTGGAATCAATGGGCAAGATCCTGCCTTCCTTCTTATGTGCCTTTCCAAATCATAGTACAAGTTTGTAAAATGATCGTATATGGCACTATTATAGATGAAGGTGCATTAGTGAGTATCCTTTCCTCAACTACTTGGAAAGCACTTGGTTCACCATCACTTGTCCCTGTTACATAGAATTTGTTAGGCTTTAAAAAGGGAACCAGTTGATCATTAGGGATCCTTCCTAAATTAGCTATTACTTTGGGAGGTAAAACTATTTATCTGAATGTAATGGAAGTCCCAAGACCTTTAGACTACAATTTACTTCTTGGGCGTGACTATGTTTATAAAATGGAAGCTACTGTTTCAACACTCTTCCGAGTGATGTGCTTCCTGCATGAAGGCAAAATTGTTACCATTGACCAGCTTTCATTTCTAGGTCCAAACATAGCTCCAAGTCAATCATCATCCCTAAATGGTCCATTTACATCAATTGTATCATCCCCGCTCCCAATTTTCAAGTTGAATATTTCACTTGAACCTTCATTTCATGCATGTGTAGCCATGAGTAGTCTACCTTAGTGAATGTAATGAAGCTTGGGGGGCATGCACCTAGTAGTAAAGATATTTTTCTGTGTAGGTTATGTGACTGGTTTATCACACCATTCACCTTTCTCTACCTAAACGAAGCTAAAGAGGTGTTGGACAACCATCCTACTTCACTGCAGTGATTTCCATTTGGTTATAGGAGACTCTCCCTTTCATAATGCTGGGAGCATGCACCTAGTAGTAAAAAAAAATTTCCCTGTAGGTTATGTGATTGGTCTATAAAACCATTCACCTTTGTCTATTTGAACAAAGCCAAAGAGGTGTTCGACAACCATCATGCTTCACCACAGTGATTTTCATCTGGTTACATGATACTCTCCCTTTCATCATGATGGGGACATGCAAACCAATCCAAGCATACTTTTCTTTCATTTCAAGCTTGTGTAAAAATGAAACTGACTCCAAGCATAGTTTTTCCATGGTTCAAGCTTGTCTAAAAATGAACCCATTTTGAAACCCTTGTGATTGCCATTCTATCAGCCTTTTGAGCCTTGGTTGTTTTCATCTCATCACCACCATCTCTTCAGCCGATCATATGCTTTCACTTGGTTGCATTACCCTTTTTTAGGGACAGTTGCAATGTGTGGTCTTATTAGCCAGCCTCTTCACATAAATCAACATGTTTCGAGAAGTTCCAACATCACCGGAACTAGTTTCTACCCTAGACACCACTCGTTCCTCAAACTAGAGTCCTCTTTAAACCCTTTTTAGACTCGTTAAATATGAAAATATTGTCGAGCGCTTGTCTTTTCCATCTCATTAAAGTATTGGAAATGTCATCCCTCCTGTATTATTTTATCCTTTTGCGGACATAAGGGATTACTTTATGAAAAAGAACTTAGGGAGTTTTCTTTTCGTCCCTTTTCAAACTCTCTAAACATGAAAAGGACTGAGTTATCCTTTTTTCTAAACTCGTTAAAAAAATACAACAAACTTATCCATCTAGACGAGACCGAGTTTCACTGTCTCTAGGCTCATTTAAACATTAAATAGTGACAGGTTTGCCCAAAGGGTGAAGTATAGAACAAGCATATTTTATCCTCCTCAAGATTGACAAAAATAAAGAGGTATTGGTAAGCAATGACTGGGGAAAAAGGGAAAAAACGTGAAGAATTTATGGTAGCAAGTTGCTCTTGAACATGACACTTTAACTTCATCTCCATTATTGAGTTGGGTTAGGTTATTCCGTTCACCGATCATCTCACCATTGGTCTTTCATACCATCCATATTTTGGGTTTAACACTACCAATTCATCTTAGTGTTGCTGACATGTTCAAGAGAAGTCATTCAGTTGAGAAAACACCATCCAGTTAATGTCTCATCCACTGCAATACCTCCAACCTTCATTTTTTCATGACCACCATTCCTGAACCTTGTGTTGTCAATTTGGCTTTTCACCTCCAGAAATCATTTGCTTCGTTTCATGTCGTATATGTGGGATACATCAAGCCCTCCTATGATGAGTCACTTCTTGTTGACATAAGCTCATTATCTAATAATTTGACTTAGAAACAACCGTTTCAGTGGTTTGGAGCTTGCATACATCAATGGCAAGTTTCTCACTTCCAGCGATAGGTTGACATCAATGGCCTTCGACCGAAAGATTTTGCATGGTGTTTGACATCGGTTCATGTACTCATACCACATGAATTGTACTGTAGTACCTTGAAGGTCATTATCATTATCGGTGATTCCTCTCGCTCCTGTTAACAGCTCTCATCATCGGCTGGTAATCAGGTGATGTCTTTCCATGTTCGACTTCAGAACATCTCTTCACATGGATTGACTTGTACATTAAGTGAAGATTGAACGAGTTTGAAGACCCCGGATCTAGTTTCATCCATTCGGGCTACAATATATTCAAGGATCTAAAAACATCAAATGTACAAAGGCTCTACACAAATGGTCATCCTAACCATGGATTGCGACTCTATATCTGTAGAATCACAAATCTGTATCTACAAATGACTACCTGATCTATGTAGATGAAATGAAATTTATAAAGTTGATCATGGGAATGCCTCCCTTAGCTAGATCATGAAAGATTATATTAGGATGATGTAGTGTATTGTAACTTATGTAGGTCACCTTCCAGTTAGAAACTTTGGATCCTCATGATAAAGCATTTCACCCGACATGGATATTTATGACTTCATGCTTTAGGGGGCAATTGTTATAGAAATATTTGGGAACATCAACCCCAAACTTAGATGTCAACATAATAGGGGTCATAAACTCCTAAAAGAGTTGTTTCATACCCTAAAGTAACATAGTTATCGAAATACATCATTCCCCAAAAGTTTCACCTAAGAAACCATCCAGAAACTGCCTACGTTGAACTATACTAACTGCTCCACTAGAAAACTGCGATGCATACTAAGTGGTACACTGCCAAAGTGTGATGCATACTATTTAGGTCTTCTATAGGGTGCGATGGGTGAGGATGGACAAATGTCCGAGACATTTTTCAGTTGATTGCTCATGGAATCTTCCAAAACTTTCTCCTATGCCACTTGCTTCTCTGAATTCGTCGAAGGATGAATAAGGGATCTAAGAAAATCCAATCCCTTCTCTTGTGGAACCCATTGTAACAAGTGGAATGAAACTAATCAAACTCCATGGATGACTCACATCCTTGAAAACATCTATAAATGGATCCCTCATCGAAGAGATCTAGAGGCTAGAATATTGTGAATTTCAAGGAAGTGTTGATAGTTTGTAATTAAGGAAAGAGCATTGTATTGTTGGAGTGATCTTGCTATTTCATGAGGTGAAGAAGGATTGACGCTGGGAGGATGATTCTAGATCAGACAACTGGGTTGTAATTCTCCCTTCTATTAATAAAGCTCTTCAAGTTTTCTTCCATATGATTGTGCAATTATGAATGTTATCATTTGTGAACGCTATCATTTGTTCATTATATATCTGATTCTGTAATGTTTATGTTGTAATAGATCATGATGCTTTGACAATTCTTTGTCGGTGTACTTGTGTAGGTACTCTCCAAGTGTGCTAAATATGGGGAGGAGTTGTAGGCTCTGTCAAAGGGGAGAGAGATCAAGCAAGGGATCAAGTGGAAGTTCCAAGTTGGTTCCATTATATTTCTCTTATATGTTACACATATAAGAAAAGATTGAATTGCTTTAAACTATTGTTTCTATTGTAGTTGCCAAACCTAGAGAGCTAGCATTCTTTAGGAATACTAGTTTTCCCAGAAACACCTTCTTCATCAAGTTTATGGAAAGGAAATAGGAATTTGTCTCCCTAAAAATATATGAAAAGATACACAAGTGTTGGGTAGGGGATCCCCCCATAGCATGCTTTTGGGGCTTAAAGCCCAAGTTTTGGTCAATGCAATGTAAAGCCCCCGCAAAATGTGGGTGTGTAGCATGAGAGTCTATGGTTATCCGCTCTAAAATAATGTAATTTAATATAGAATGTGTCGGCTTACCCATGGTCCACGGACCATGGGATTGTATAAATAGAGTGAGTCTCTAAGTGTAAAGGGAGTCTTGGTCTTAAGTCATATATTCTTTTGGAGGAGGAATTCGCTCTAGGTCTATAAGTTCGAGTCTTGGGTTGTAGTAGTATGGAGAGGCTCTATACCTATGTGTACAGAGGCCTGGCAAAGTCCATAGCTCGGTGCGCGGACCCCTGTAGCTGAGTGTGCAGGGAGGAGTTGGGATAGATAAGTTGATTATGAAATACTGTGTGTTTATGCTCCTATTATGTTTATGCATGTCCTTACAGTTTTATGATTGCATGCACTTGTTATGAATGTTGAATGATTAATGAGAATATTGGGTATATGCAATTAAGTTAAGATATATAATAATAGCACAGTAAGGATAAAGGATCTAGACAACGCCTCTTCATGCTCTTTATAGAGCCGCAAACAAGCTAGGAAGGAAAGACAATTGCACGGAGCAGTGCAAGTGCATAGGATCGGTTCACGAACTTCCTAGACTTCATCAAGACATCCCTAGGGTGCAGAAACCTAGTTCAAACACCCTCCCATACTACCTCGGGTGAGACCTCACTCTGTGCACTACAAACTATTGCCAAAACAGTCTGTAGTTTTGGGATTTGTTTGGCTAAATCACTTTTGAACCTGGGTTAGGCCCCAACAAGCCAACAGATGGTTCCATTACCAGGACTGGGAGCTACCTAAGGAATGTCTGATGTCATGCCATTGGAACCATACAAAGGAGGAAATTGAAGACCCACACACATTAGGATAAGGGATAGATGACACGGTGGTAGGCACTGACCAAGGCACATCACCACCACAGCTAAAGTGGCTGTAAAGTACGGAATAGATAGGGGTCAGGAAAAAGACCAAAGCTTACAAATTAGATGGGGAACCTATTACAGTAACCGAGGGTGACCTATATGGCATCAGTGACACAGTTCGCGAGGTCACCAGGGAGGTGCTTTAGGAAGCAATGATGGAGTCGCAGAATGTGTTGGGGACACTCACAGTGCAACTCTAGGAACTTCAGGTGTGGCCCCCATAGGAAGGAACAATAGCTGTCTACGAAGCTATAGGTACATCAATGACAAAGCAGTTGTTGCAAGGACAAAAGGCTAATATTGTCTTGCTACTGGAAGGAGCACTGACAGCAGACCACATGGAGGATAAAGCTGCAATAGGCCAACTCAAGGGACTTGACATAAAATTGGCTGCCCTTCTGTGAGAGATATTATACCAGCTGTAGGGTGGAGCGATGATAGAGCTTCTTGTTAGGGAAGGACGCACAATGTAGATGTTTAGTGAATAACGCATCAACATCAAGCAACTTAGCCTCCAACACGATGAAGTAGTAGCGCAGACTTAGCAGTTGGAGAAAAGAATCAAGGAAGCATGTCCCTACATCCCCGAGCTAGAGATTGCAACAGACTTACCAATAGGTGTGCGGATCCACAAATTGGCCAGTGGATTCCATGAGGTAGAGGAGGAAGCAATGAGGATCCATCTGGGCCTCAACCTACAGATCGAGGAACTACAACTAAAGGCATAGCCCTCTACACCCTCGAAAATTAGAGAGTAGTGCCATCGCTCCATTCAATCGGGGTTGGAAGCAATAGAGTGTGTTATACAAGATTGCATGACTTGTTAGATTTGTCACTCTTCACCCTCACTTCACTGTAGGAAGACCCAAGGCTAAAACATTTAGAGATAAAAGTGTGGGAGTTTTAGCAGGCCTATGACAATGTCCAGGGGACCACACAGATGGTTACCCTTACTCAGCGACTAGCCAAGACGAGGGAGGCCGAGGTTTTACGGTAATAGGTGGATGTCACGCGTTAGCAAGAAGTAGTAATTAAAGAATGAATTCAGCATTAGCTCAAGGAAGTACTCACGATCACCGCCAAGATAGAGGGAAAGCTGGCATAGATACAGGGCATATATGCACTCAAGCAAGGAATTTCACCGAACAATGACACATCAGAGATATGCGCACAAATGGTACTGCGAATAGCAGAAATATGTGTTGTTGACGTAAGCAAAGCATAGAAGTTTTTGGATGGACTTCATGGGAAGATCACCACACCAGCAGAGTGACTCGAGACAAGTCACGATGACTTTTTGGGTGACCTGTTGGGCAGAAAATCCCCCCATAGCATGCTTTTGGCACTTAAAGCCGAAGTTTTGTTCAACGTAATGTAAAGATGCTGCAAAATGCAGGTGTGGAGTGTGAGAGTCTAGGGTTTTCCACCTTAAAATAGTGTAATTTAACATAGAGTGTGTCAGCCTAACCATGGTCTGCAGACCATGGGATTGTACAAATAGAGCGAGGTTCTAAGTGTAAAGGGAGTCTTAGTCTTAAGTCATATATTCTATTGGAGGAGGAATTCACTCTGAGTTTCTAAGTCTGAGACTTGGGTTGTAGTAGTAAGGAGAGGCTCTGCAGTTGTGTGCATAGAAGCCTGGTAGAGTCTGCAGCTGGGTATGCAGACAACTGCAGCTGAGTGCGCAGGGTGGAGTTGGGATTGTACTTGGATAGAGAGTTATTAAAAGATAAGTTGATTATGAAATACTATGTGTTTATGCTCCTGTTATGTTTATGCATCTCCTTACAGTTTTATGTTTGTGTGCACTCGCTATAAATTTTGAATGATTAATGAGAATATTGGGTATATGCAATTAATTTAAGATCTATAATAATAGCATAGTAAGGATAAAGGATCTAGACAACACCTCTTCACGCTCTTTATAGAGTTGAACACAAGTTGCGAAGGACAAATGGCTGTGCAAAGCAGCACAAGCACATAGGATTGGTTTACGAACTTCCCAGACTTCATCAAGACATCCCTAGGGTGTGGAAACCTAGTTCCAACACCCTCCCATACTACCTCGGGTGAGACCTCAATCCGCACACCATGAAATATTGTCGAAAGGGCCAGTAGTTTTGGGATTTGTTTGGCTAAATCACTTCTAAACCTGGGGCAGGCCCCAATAAGCCAAAAAATGGTCTTGTTGCCGAGACTGGGATCTGCCTAAGGGATGTCTGATGTCATGCCATTGGAACCCTGAAAAGGAGGAAACTAAAGACTGGTTGGACAAGAAGCTTCACAATTTCATGACATAGGAAATCAAAACTCTACAAAGATCTGACAAGAGGTGGCTGGATCTCTACGTTACTGAAATCCATGAGATATTCTTCACGTCCTTCCCTTCTGAACTGTATGAGTGGATCGCGAGGTTAGTTGACAGCCAGGGAAGGTATAAGCTCAATTAACCAATAGTTTGGAATCCAGAACTAGTGGACAGACTAGAGACGTCAAAAGATAAGATCGTGTGAGTTGTGGACCATTAGCTCAACTGGATAATAGGGGGATTTATCACTGAGTTTGCGATAAACACAACTATGAACTACAGTGAAGGAGAGCAATGTTTTATCAAGGGATCGTGAGGTAGGTACATTAAATCCCTTAATACATAGATTACGATGTTGTTATGTGAAAAATGGGTGATGTGAGTACATTAATGTTTGCAATGATGTAGAGTAAAAGGATCTACAAAGTAGTGAAGAATTAGGAAATAGTCCCTTGATTTCACCTTCGCGAGAAAATGAGGAAGATCTCACTTGGGTCTCTCTGAGAAGTGTAGTCAGTTTGATAAGGCAGCACATTCTTCAGTTACCACCTCCACTTACGCCACCACCCATTTCACCTCCTTCACCTACATCTTCACCCACCCCACCTCCACCAACACTGTAGTTCAGCATGGTGAGCGCAATCAAGCTACCCATATTCAGATGAGTAGGAAATTAGGATCCAAATTAGTTCTAGTTCATGGTAAGAGTAGTATGGCAAGCACAAGGGGTCACGGATGACAACATTAAGAAGGCTATATTGGTGAGCGCGCTGCAAGATCACGTGTTGACATGGCATATCAAGCATTCCAATGATCACCCAAATGAAAGAATAGTAGAGACCCAAAGTTTGTTGAACAGAGAATTTAGTTGACCAAAGTCTAAAACACAGTCAATCATTGGGTTTAAAGAGATCACGGTGCTCTTGGTTGAGACCCCCTCGGATCTGGATATGTGAGGCTAATATGACGCTCACAGATGCGCAGCACCCTGCATGGTTTGTGGCGTCCTTAATGCCGCACCTCAGGATGACACTGTCACAATAGAAGCTTTCAACCCAGGCCGAAGCATTGTAAATGGTGATGAGGTTACATGAGACCCTGATACAAGACCTTGGTTTGGGAGTTCAACAAATCCACACACAACTATAGAATCTATGCTTGGAGATGCAGAATTTGAAGCAAAATAGGGCACCGTAGCCAAAGGCACACGATGAAGTATGGTGTATAAAATGCAAAGGTTAGGGTCATGATAAGGATCACTGTCCAATATTCGCAAACTACTTGGCAGGAGGGGGACTGATGCCATTGAGACCAGAAGCATAGGCACGGCCTAGTACGACACCCATGTTATGGTGCGTGATTTGTCATATAGGAGGAAAACACACGACAAACAATTGTCATTTGTTGCAGAAGTATACAACAACAATTGTTTTGTAATTTATGTAGGTTAGTAGGCCACTACGAGTGCACTTGTCACAGTTATGAGTTAATGTTGGATCAAACCCTAGCCTATTACATGCAGATAGAAATGTGATCCCTAGACCTAACTACGGGGATGGTGCGCACTGGATTTCAGGGGTGAGGTCGAGGAAGTGGAGGCATGGGACTAGTCAGGGGTTAGGGACAATTGATTTGCTACAATTGCGGAGGACCAAGACATTATGCCCATGACTATACTAATCCAGCAAGAATGTCTTGTTCATACTGCAATTAGTTTAATCATGAAATGATAAATTGTCCTACGTTGATAACATAGATGTGCACGAAAGGGGTACTCTAGTCCCCTTCGACTTAGAATATCCAAATGATGAAATCTAAACCCCACGACGAAGACCCCAATATGAACATGATGCTCAGAAGTGGTGCGACCATAGGGGAAGATAAGGGGAAGCTGCCTAAGAAAGATACATGGGTTTTCAAGGCTCCTGCAAAGGAACTTGACTTCAACTTAGAATGCACAAAGGAGATGTTTATGGAAGCTAAGAAGAGCTTCACAAAGGCCTCCACTTCAAGTAGTAAGGATCAACCAGACCAGGGAATGGATTATTCCATGCTTACTACGTTTCTGGAGACATGCTTGAAGCTATTGCACGATAATAGGGTAGTTAAAGGACTACAAGAGTTGATCACTAGGTGCATAGGGTCAAGTGAACCATGCATAGTCTGGAAACTGGGAAAGCATGCATTGCGCACTGGAAAGAAGATGAGATTGACAATGAAGATTGGTGAATACAAAATGGATGAGGTAATCTTAGACATGGGATCCGATGCAAATGTGTTACCTAATAAAACTTGGGAATGCCTGGGTAGGCCCACGTTGCAGTGGTCCATAATTCAATTATGAATGGTGAACGATTAGAAGATCATTCCCATGGGAAGGTTGCAAGGAGTAATAGTCGATATTGAAGGCGCGAGCACACAAGTAGACTTTGAAGTAATAGAGATTGTCGATGATAGCAATCCTTATCCCACATTGTTAGGAATCAACTAGGCAATTGATATGAATGGAGTCATCAACCTAGAGAAAAGGAAGATGATATTCGATAAAAATTCACTATGTGTGGTAGTCCCGTTAGACACATCCGAAGGAGCATGCTACACTGAACCCATGTGCGATGATGAGATGGATTGCATTTACCAGATAATTGCATAGGATCAGGATCGGGTGAATCTTACCATGGATGGAAGAATCTCATGGGAGCATGATAGCTCCTGCACTTTAGATTCAGATGAGGAAGTAGAACGCTGGAAAAACTAGTTGCACGAGGTGACGACACTAAATTACAACATGATGACTAGATCAGTCTGTCACGTGACAAAAGAGGCAAGGGGACTGCAAACACATGCTGAAGTGACAATGGTGGATAAATTCCTGGACCAAGTTGGAAGCACAGTACTAGAGCAGCAGTGTACGCTGCGCTGGAAGGAATATTGTGAACGACACTTGTACAGAGATGGAGTATGTGTCCAGACACCATGGTAATTTGGTGCGAAGGTAAAAGGTGCATGCAATTATGAACTGGAAGCCCCCAACACTGAACAGGAATCAAGTAGCCAAAATTGAGAAGGTTGCACACTCACTTGTGTCGATGGGTACAAACGTGGGTTGGGCCATCCACAACCCCACACCATAGACTATGGATTGACACTCGAAAATAGCTGCAGTAGCAGGAAAAGTGTTGCGCACCACAAAAGTTCCACATAGAAGCATTCAAGAGAGTATGTGGGATCTTGAATAAGGTTCACCAGGCTTGATGGAATAATTGGGACCAATACGTAACAGTTGTTTGATGGGCCTCTAGGTCCATGTACAAGAATCTAAGCGTGGAAATGATCCTAAAGATGACGGGCAGAGTCGAGGCCATAGGTTTGGGAGGAAGGAATCCTCACATAATTGGAATGATTCGTAAGGATCAGGACGAAGGAATTATGTTGTTGTGTGGGGTCAAACATATGCAGATTCAGGAAGCCATTTGACAAGGGCACTTGAAAATTCATGAACTCGAAGAATATCGAGTACAGCTGAGGGAGAAAAGCAAGATCTTGGATGAAGAAATCAACAAATGGGAAACTGTAATCACATAGGCATGCCACACTGAGAAACTATGCTCTACAAAACAAAAGGTAGGAAACCATACTACTACCGTGGAAGGATTTGTGGCTTTGCTACCATGGCTATGGATGCACCCCATTAGAAAAAGGAATCGGGGGAGTGCACCACGTAAAGAAGAATGCAAAGCACTAATTGAAATCAAGGTAATTGTGGGGTACCAATCAGCTAGGCTGGAAGTTGTAGGGAAGCCTCACATGGGTAGAGTAACCACTTGGCCACCCATAGAAAGAACAGTCTTAGCACTCCATGTAGTTGGAAGAGAGAACAGGACTATAAAAGAGTCTATATGGAAGCGGTGCGATGGGAGGACTCCACGAAGGGTCAGTCAGTCCCAAAGGTCACACCCGCACATGGGAGGCCACTCTGTCACGCACGTAGACTGGGAACTGACTGTTGGGGGTCATTTTTCATGATAAGATATCCCATTTAAGACAACAAGGAGTGCATATTGGGCAATTAAGACATAGAGTCAGAACTAGATTTGAAATGATCTGCCACCAATATGGAATTAATGAGCCAAAGGAGGGGGGAATGGTCGAATTTGAATTTCGGCAGGCCTATCAATCCCAGATGGTCATCCACCAAACAACCCTTGGCGTCCTAGGAATTCAGTTATTATTTATGGACTTTACAGCTTTAGAGGCTTTGAAAGTAAGTTTAGTATTTGAAGCATTACTAAAAGAGACACAGGACCGTCTGAGCAGAGCGATGTTGACAGTTGAGGAAGCTGCACCGAGCCCTATGTCACCAATGGGGGATGCGCCAGAAATTTCAAAATTGCCATGAATGCCGAGGCCAAAAAAGGACCCACAGGGAGCAGGACCAATCCATATGTCTCCACAAAACCCATGCTTTGGTAAGTTGTCTATGGAAGAGAAGGGAAAAATGGTTAATATTGAGAAAGATGATGAGGAGGAGGATTTCTAGGCATTCGTAGAAGAGATTGAACCAGAGGTAGAAATGGAGGAAGACATCCAGCCAGTACACGCCGCAACAAAGCTACCCAGGTATGTCCCTCTGTAGAAAGGGAGGGTAAAAGTACCTAAAGATTTGAATGTCATTAAAAGCACACTCAAAACCTCGTTCTTCCTAGAGGGAATTCTGTTTGAAGGTTCAATTGTGGCTCACGTACCCATGTTGAAGTTTGAAGACTGGGACCTCACGGATAGCGAAAATTTCCCTCATTTGGAAACTAGCCAACTGATGAAACAAAGCAAGGAGGGGCAGTTACAGCGCTGTAGCCACAGAAATGGCTACGCGGGGTGGAGGAGGCTGGGCTACTCAACCTCCTATGGATTCTACACTTTCATTAGGCACAAATCATGATATTTGTCATCAGGCAGCTTCTTTAACTACTGCACAATGGGTACTTGTGGCTGGAGGAGCCCATTCCCATCACAACGAAGCTTATTCATAGGATTTCTCGACTTCCATGTACAAGAAGGGACCCCATGGAAATAGCTGGCACAAGTGGAGACTTGGCAATTGTAGAGGCCATGAAAAAGAAATATAATTTGGAGAAAAAGCAGAGGGGTTACATTATTACTAGCATTTAAGACAAGGGCGTCCGAGTTGCTACCCAGGTGCTGGAAGGAAAGGTGATGAAAAAATGTGATGGCAACAAGGTACTAGAACCAGTCATCGTACTGGCCGAGCAATGCATAGAAAGGTTACAGTTCAACTAGACGCAATTCCTCTGCGAGGAGTTCCTAATGAACTACAGGGAGGTTCAGGATCAGGGTAAGACCTTCCACTATGCATAGTTGCTCTTATCCACCCCGTTGGTTGCAAGATAATTTCTTGAGGATAGTCAGTTTGTTCCCCTTGACCAGGACTTCCCATAACTAGAAAAATACGCGTCACTATGGGAAACAAAGGATGCCACACGAATTTGCGAAGCCAAGATCTTCTAGATACTGATGGAGGCAAGCATGCGAATGTGGATCAACAAATGTCCGTGCCTATATCCCATGGTATACAACAGTCTGCAGAGCTTTGCAAACTTTAAAGGGGATATGCACAATGTGTATATCAGGGTGTGGAAGGATCCGAAGCAGAAATGGACCACACTCCCCTTCATTACAATTGATGACACGCCACTAGAATGGCATGCACCAGATCTGGCAGCATGCGATGAGACAAAGATTCATCGATAGAAGGATGCCACCAATCTACTAGCATAATAAAAGCGAAACGAGCAACTAGCTGAAGAAGTATGGGCTTCCCATAAGACAGTGACGGTGCCCCCGAAAAGGCAGCAACAGCACCAACATCTGAGGCAACCATGACGTAGGAAGGAAAAGGCCCGGACCTGACCACAGGACAAAGGACAGATGACACGGTGGCAGGCACGGACCACACACATTATCAACACAACTAAAGTGGTCACGCAGTACAGAATGGACAAGGCCCAAGAAAAAGACCAAGGCTTGCAAATTACATGGGGAGCCTATTATACTAACCGAGGGTGACCTATATGACATCAGCAACACAGTTTGCGAGGTCACTAGGGAGGCACTCTAGGAAGCAATGATGGAGCAGCAGAATGTGTTGGGGGCACTCAGTGTTGGCCGAATAAATCATTCTTTCAGACAAGACCGATCTTCCTAGTATCTAATTATATCTAGCAACAAAGAGCAGAAGCAAACCTATTTTTCTTTAAACATGTTTCAATTCATTAATGAATACTAAGAAGTGTAAAAGACCCTACCTCGGTCCAACGCTTGTTTGAGGCAGTTTTATCTCAACAGCTTCAAGCAGTTCTAAATTAATAACCTACATATACAAACAAGCACACATCAAAGCATACCTGCATATAACAAAACATGTTCATTATGAAGATCAAGGAGCTCATAAAATAAATAATTAAAGAGAGTTCATTGAGAAAAACAAACTTGATCGTATTAACTTTATGAACAAAAGAACCTTACAAACTTCGTCTTGATGTTGCACAAATTCTTTCCAGGGTCCAGCAAGAGTCTCCTCTACTTTGAAAAGCCTCACTCACTTCCCAAATGACATGAAAGGTATGTGATCTCTCCTCTCACAAGCTCAAAAAGGAAGCCTACTTTTCAGCAACATTTACCCTCAAGAATCTTCAGCTTTCAACCTCCCCTAAAACCAGCCCAATGCATGAATTTATAGTGCAAATGGAGGAAGTTGCAGGTCCACCATTGAAGGGATAAGTTCCTCCTTCAACGGGATAAGCACCTCATATCATGGAGTTAGCTCCCTTAGTTATGGAATCGATGAACTAAGGTGGAGCAGACTTGCCAGCGTAATATTCCTTCTAGAAGTGTCTAGAAGTGACCCAAGATGAGTTTTTAAGAATGAACTCACACCTTTTTAACTTTTACAGGGATTCACACCCATTACTCAATATACCGAGCGGTCAGGTTTGCAGGAAACATGACCATTAGGTGCAGAACCGCAGGTAATGCTAGGAGAAAGTGCGAAACCAGGATTTGAGATATGTTTAAGGCCTTTCTCCCATTTTCAAGGCTTGACATGAAGAGCTGAGGTTTAAGACTTGCAAAGGAGGTATGTATGAGTATTTATGGACTCACACAAACTGTAGAAAGTCATGGTGACAATTTTTTGTGTAACAGATTGCCCCCTAAAGTGCGAAGTCTGTAGTAGATGAGGATGGTTTTTGATCATCTAAGAAGAGTGAAGGACTTTATCATTTCAAGGATTTTCCTGTAGATACCCCAGTCGAACCTGTAAAATCATTCAAAGCAAAAGATATATATGTGAACATATCATCGCTGAGGTAGGCATTCCCATACTCAGATCAAAACTGACTAAGAACTATCTAAAACCTGCTCTGATACAGAAATGATTTTGCATTACATCACAAGTAGGAACACATGGACACAGTATGGACACAACCATCTGTTTATGCATAGTCCACTATATAATGATAACAAAATTCCTCGTAACCTAGATGGTGGAAACTAGATCCAAGGTCTTCATTTCTACTTTCCGAACTAGTACAATTCTACCCATGTGAATGAATGTGTCAAAGTCGAACATGGGAGAAACCACTTGATTACCAGTCAATGATGTAAACTGTTAACAAGTGTGAGAGAAACCACCAATAATGTCAATGGATCTCAAAGTACCGAGTACCATCCATGAGATGTGAATGAATGAGTCGATGTCAAACATGTCATGGAATCCTTTGATCAAAGGTCAATGATGCAACCTGTCATCAAAGGCGAGAAACCTGCCATTGAGGCATGCAGATTCCAAGGTACTGACGATTTCTAGATCATCTTTCTAGATAATGAGTTGGAGTCGATAGAAAGCGATCCGTCATAGGCAATCCCATAACATGAAATCATAGATCAAGTCTGAAGAAATATATTTAGCAAGAACTAACTCAGGGGTGGTCAATGATAGATGACAAATATTTTGCAGGTGAATGGTTTATTTGCACAGACCTCTTGAACACGTAACGACACAACAGATGTCTTGGTGACAGTTGACCCATAGTTAATACCTGAAAGCCAGCTGAAGACTTTCAAAGTGGTTTCATTAACTGTTAGGTAAAGGATTTCCCAACCCAGCTAGATAATAGTGTCATGTTCAAGAGTGATGGAAAGTTTTTTCAAACATACAGTACAAAAAACAAGATCATTTTTCTCCTTTTCCACCACCATTTCTGGCAAGTACCTCTTTATTTTTGACAAGCTTGAGGAGGATAACATTTTCTTGGTTATAAGCTCATGCTTTGAATGAGTCCAACTTAGTTTAGATTCGAACCTGAAGAAGGAGTAGTCAGTTCCTGTTTGTAGTTGAACAAGTCCTTTACTGTGAAATTTTAACGAGTCTAGTATAGGAGAAACTCGGTTTTTTTCAATTTTAGGGAGTCAGAAGAAAAACTTAAGAAAACTCCACGGTTGTCCTTTTTCGTAAATTTGTGTCTCCCAATCCCGAAAAAGTATAAAATAATACTTGAGAGAACTGCTTGATCATTATGACCAAGGAGTAATTTTCATGATTAGTGCCTTCAATCTGAAAAAGTAAAAAAGTGATCGAAAACACGTCGTTTTATTACCAATATCGAACTTGAAATAACAAAAGTCCGGCAACCTTTTCATGTTTGTACGGTTGGAAAAGAGCTGTAAAGGACCATATTTGTAATTATGTTTTAACGACTCTACAAAGAAACACTCGGAAATCTTTTCATTTTTTACGAGTCCGAAAAGAGCTTAAAGAGGACTCCTATGTGTTTTTTGTTGAAAATCATCAATTTCACCTGAATCCCCAATATTCTGCACAAAAACTGCAAACAATACTCATATCTGTTTAAAAATGATAAAAATGCACCAAAATGACGTTTTCAAAGTAAGAAATAACTAAATTTTAATTTATTTATTCAAAAAATCTTATAAAAAGGGCTTTTACAAGTTCATTTCTACCGTTTACCTTTAGAGTAAAAAGTAAGAGCTTTTGGTAAAAAAATTCCTACGGAGATTGCGCAATATCCAACCACTGGAATTGAGAATCGTCTTCTCCAGGTAATCCACAATGTCCCTAACTTACATTTCATCCATTTGAAATTTTTTTTTAGGGTTTAGATTTCGATTTTTGGAGGAAATTTAGGGCAACAAATCGCCCATGGTGGTTGCGCAGGGGCGCCATGTGGCCCCTGTGCACCCCGACTTTTCTGTGCACATAGAAAAGTCGAGGTGCTGCACCCTGCCTTAAGGAGAAGTGCACTCCTACGCACTGTCTCTAAAGGGATGGGTGCGAACCCCGCGGAATGCAGATTTTGAACCCTAATTTTTCCATTTTTGACCCATAGAATTTTGGAATGAAAATTCTAATCCACCTATTTTGTAATGTAGGTACAAAATATGCTTGTTTGGCGGGAAAAAGAGCATGAGGATGTGGATCATGCTGCACTACTCCATCCACTTTCATTACAAGCATTGAGAGCATGTGGGCTTTTCAAATTTTGGACCATACCTGGCATGAGGGCATAGGTAGACTTCTTACAATCGCTGGTGAACAGGTGGCAACTGGCTCAAAATTGAGTCGGATGAAATATATTTTTTTACTGGCTTGCCCAAGAGAGGCGAACAATTATCTCTGTTCGGATCTAGGTCAGGTGGCCAATCTGTCACTAGTCTCTGACTAGAGTTCTGTAATAACCAGGATTCGGACAAACGGATAGATGTGAAAACCATCTCCCACCCTGAACTGAAGGTCATTGATTTTACTGTTACCATACTATGTGGGAGAATAGCATTGCATCTAGCTACAGGCTCCCAGATGCGCATGGCAGTGGACTGCTTCCAAGGCACCATTTTCAGCTGGTGCGATGGTGTATTGGCCAATGTGAAGGGAAATTGACTAGGGAGAAGACTGGGCAGCTAAAGAATCTTGGTTATGGTTTTTAGTTGTCAGCTTTGCCCTAGAGAGGGTACCGATGCTGGTTCCACAACAACTCATAGTTGAGGCTGGACTTCCCTAAGATCCTCGGGCTATACGATGGGTTGCAGTTATGGCCTGCCATCCGGATGAGGGTACTGAGATTGTTCGATTCACCCTAGAGTATTTCCGTTGGTTAGAGAACCAACTTTTTATTATTCAAGATTTTCCATATGTTGGGATGGAATATCGCGGTGATCCCGACATGACTCTTCCACGAGGAGAGCAATGGGATGACAGAGGTAAAAATTGTTTTTCAACATTTTAATTTTATATGTATGTTTTTGTATTTTTAACAATCGTCCCAAAACTAATTGTAAAAGTTTTAAATACAGATGTGGGTCCACGGTGACCATCCACTCTCCAACCTTATGATCGGCGACAACCAGTTGCCGTAGCACCGGCCCCACAGGACCAGACAACAGAGACCTTGGTTGAGTTGGAGAGTCATCTAGAGCGCTTAACCGCAGATATTCCACAGACCAACATAGATGAGATTCCACTTCGGCTTCAGCGCTATGTGATTGGGGTCCCAAGACCTTTCAGGAGGTTCCTTTGTAGAGTGCCCCGGGCAGTGGTGTCTTATCGGGATCATCACCAGTGATAGGATGATTACTTTGTAGACCCATTTTTGATATGAGTTTTGATACTATCATTTTTGTCAATCATAAGGTGTTTTTCAACCTATGATCGAGGACGATGTATATTTTTACACACTCTTTTACCTCTCCTAACACGGTGGAAGTTGTTTTATTGCAGAAAATACTGAAGACAAGAGAAGCCAATTGCACTTTTTAGTTTAGTGTTGTGAGATACAGAGTTGAAATACAATATTTTACAGAAAAAGGCATATACCTTAATCAAAGCTCGAAGGACTTTCAAATTTATTTCCTACAGTCAAATATAATAGCTTATGTACCTACAACTACCTTGAAATATTTCCTTGTGTAGGGTGACAATGAAGGTACGAGAGGCAAGTGGATTTCCAAGCTTCAAGAATATGATATGGATATCAAACCCTCTAAGTTGATCAAGGGGAAGGGATTATCTATTTTATGAGGCTAACGTCCAGGCATTGGGCATAAATCTATTGGAAAACCATGAGGGGAAAAGTAAGGGAGAATAGGAACAGGTGAATATTGAGGCCTCAACACAAAAAAATCTAGGGGAAGTACCTAGTCTCAAATTGGTATAAGTATCTTTTACATTATTTACTTTTTCCAAACTTCCCAATGAATTTAGACAAAGTAGAATATTGGACCTTAAGGCTAGAAGCTCAAAAGTTTGTATCTCAAATGGTCAAATACACTGCAAGGACCCAATGGGGATCTTGCTATTATGCCTGATAGAAGAGGAGATTCATAAGGTGATTAATGAATTCCACGGCCATGCCTACGGGGGACATTATAACTAGGGAGCCACATCCCATAAGATTCTCAAAGCTGGTTTCTATTGGCCTAAATTATTCAGTGAGGTTCATACATATTCTAGGGTTAGTGAGAAATGTCAGGTTTTCACAAAGAAGTAGAGGTTGGCACACCTCCCCTTGATCCCTATTTTTGTAGAAGAACCCTTTAGACAATGGGGGCTGGAATTCATTGGAGAAGTACACCCACCATCCAATGGTCAAGACAAATGGATACTTACAGCCACCAAATATTTCACAAAATGGGTGGAGGCCATCCCAACCCAAAATGCAACCGATGTAGTGGTCATCACGTTTATGGAGAAGAATATCCTTGCTATACTTGGTTTCCCAAGGAAGATTATCACTAATAACGCTCAATTATTTAAGTCAGCCAAGTTTATTAGCTTCTACGAAAAGTATAACATCATCGTGAGCCACTCCACCACCTACTATCCAAAGGGAAACAAATTGGTTGAATCCTCAAACAAAATACTAGTGAGGATTCTAAAAAATACCATATCAAAAAATTAGAAGAGCTAGGACTCACAATTGAAATTTGCATTACGTGGCAATAGAGTTACTACCAAGAGGTCAACTGGGAAGTCCCCTTTTGAGTTGGTATATGGAAAGGTTACAATTTTCCCTATCCAATTATCCATGTGAGTGGCAAAAATTATATAAGATGTTGAGGAGGAGCCCAATTCTTTGACAATGAGAATAAATGAATTAGTAGAATTGCAAGAAAATAGAGGGTAAGTAAATTCAAATCTGGTTAAATATCAAGAAAATATGACGGCTCTTTTTGACAAAAGGGCAAAGGTTATATCCTTATAGCTAGGAGATTTGGTACTTAGATGGGATGTTAGAAGAAAGGATAAGGGAAAGGATGGGAATTTCGATCCCCTGTGGTTTGGACCTTTCAAGATATCTAAAGCAAAGGAAAACAAAACCTTCTTACTAGAAAACTTGGATGGTTAGGTGCTTGAACTGCTTGTGAATGGAAGTTTCTCACGCTCTGTTTCCAGCATTAAAGAGGTCCATTTTTACCCACTGTATATACGGGTGAGCCATTGTACATACGAGTAGTGTTGTATGTTGTTACTGCTTATATTTTGGTTTATGTGTACTTGAATAAAATGACTCCATGCCCAAGGGATAAGGCACTAATCTACAGGTTCCCAGTGCATTGTGTTCAGTGCATTGTCCCTAGTTGGAGTTAATGATCTCCTCTTTTCTACCTCTTTTACTTTTATTTTAGATGGTCTCTTATTCACCCTAGTTCAGAGAAGGACAGATAAATCTAGCTTAATGAGAGAGAACCAATTTGGGTAGTGGAAGCGCACTGAATGCCCTCGGGAAAAAGGCAAGAATTGAGAAAGGTTTAATAATGTGATCACAACAAATTTAAACCATGAAGGGAAATTGAAGGCAGACCCATGCTTAAAAATCAAAAAATTAATAGGCGGATGATCCAAGTGGGTATTGGCAGCTACCCACCTATTCCACTTGGACCCCCAACATTGTCTCCTTTTGCTTTTCGATTTCCCTAATTGTTACAAAATTTACTATTTTTGGCCATTTTTTTGGGTCCATAACTTCTGGAGCCATTTTGAGGCTCTAAGTGATGCTTTTAGGGAAAACAGAGACACTAAAAATGCCCCAAACCAACTAGTTTCTTTTTTTTTGGCCTCTTCTTTGAGATATTTGAAACGAGGTATTATTCTAGCCAAATGGAGACCGTATGCAAAAATTATGACCCCAGAAAGTTGATGTACTAATTTACCCAAACAAGGTACACATTTTTGGTGCTTGATCTCCTAGGGTTAGGTTTTTGGATGTTTAGAGTTTTCCATTATTTCTCAATAATAAATATTCCTTTTAGCCTCATTGTAACACATTTGAGAGGCATGTAGCCACCACATCTCTTTTCAGAGGTAAGCTACCATCATGTGAGGTAGCTTATTTCCATTCTATTTGTAAGCATATTTTAGTATTATGATATTAGTGAAATAAAGTGTTATTTCTCTTGCATTTCTATATTTATGGTTATATCTGTAATTTTTTGCATTCTTGTCTAAGTTCAGATAAGTGGTATCATAGCGGTCTACTCTTTCTCTATTTTTCTTTGCATGTCCCCAACAAGGTCAACGTATAAGGAGTTAAGGCTAGATCTAGTTGAACCTTTGCAAGACTAGCCTCACAAACCCTAGCGGCCTCCCATGGTGAAAGAAAACAAAGACGAGGGGGCAAGAGATCCTTTCAAAACATTTCTCGAGGAAGCCCTCGAGTGACAGAGGAACATGATGATGGATAACTTTTCCTAGATCCTTCGATGACTACCCATAGGTGACGCATATTCATATAGTATCCACTCTGGAAGCACCACTCATTTTAAGGTACAATTTAGCTTCGATATTCTATATATGATGGCTGAATAGATGCATACATTGTAGATAAATGGTTGAGTCTGCTGAAAGTATACTTTTTAGTTCATGAGCTTTACAGTTGGGAAAATATTATTTTTTCACTTCCCAAAGCCAAACCACATGTCAAGGATTGGTGGGAAACCTATTGTGAACAAAAGGATGAGACATAATCCTCATTGTTTTTAGCCACACCCACTTGGCATTCTTTCTGAGATGCCATCAGGGAACAATATTACCTTATCG
Source organism: Pinus taeda (assembly GCA_000404065.3). NCBI lineage: Eukaryota > Viridiplantae > Streptophyta > Pinopsida > Pinales > Pinaceae > Pinus > Pinus taeda. The sequence continues at coordinate 55,926 of APFE030435091.1, read as the reverse complement.
AGAGCTATGAAGATAAATATATAATGTGGATCATGCTATGGCAGGGAAGGGACCAAGAGGTGCCAGAGTTCATAAATATTTTCCATACCCTTTGCATGAACTTTGGTATCAAAGCAGAATTTGGTAGTCAATTATCGTAGTTGTCTACACAAGTACATCCAGGATGAGATGGAGTTCCTGGACATCTACGCACTCAACACGACATACCGATATGCTGTCACGATTGAGCAAAAGTGAAAACATAGGAAGTGAGACTTTGGATCTAAAAAATTTGAAGCAAGGAAAGGGTGCCCCCAAACCATAGAGCAAAGCTCAATGCCAAGGCAAGATGACCTAGGATATCTTTCCAAAGCCGCAAGTAAAGAAAAACACCATGAAGGCAAAGAATTACACGGGAAAATGGTGTGAGTTCCATAAGAGTTCCACTCACAACACACGTGAGTGTCGGTCCAAGCAGTCACTTGTGGCCAAACTGAAGGCTTATGAATCAAATGCATGTTTTGACTCTGAGTCAAAACAAAACAAGGGAAATGACAAAGGGAAGCAAATCATTGATACTAAGCCCAGTGACACCTTGTCCACCACCAAGATACAAAATAATGAGCCCGAAGATCGAGAGGAGGCAGAACGCTTATTCCACTCATAGATGTGGGTGAAAGGTTCTATGTTGCAATTCATTATCGATAATGGGAGCCAAAAGAACCTCATTTAAGTAGAGGTCATGAAATGATTGGGCCTACCAACAACAAAACATCCACAATAGTAAACCATCGGGTGGCTTCACCAAGGATGAGATCTCTATGTTAGCGAGGAGTGTCGCCTTTCCTACAACATCAAGCCCATCACGGATAAGGTATTGTGTGATGTTTATCCTCTCGAATTTTGTGATCTATTATTAGGACAACCATACTTTTGGAAGTGACATGTTGTATATGAGTCTAGACCTTGCTCTGTGATTATTATTTTGGGAAATAAGTTGTACAGGATACCAGAGATAGCCTACCTACTATCATCTCTTTGATTGCTATAAAGCAATGAAGTAAGATTATTTCCCAAACTAGGAAATTTGTTTTTACTATGGTTCACCCTCAGGGAAAGAAGAAGTTTTTGGCCACAACTTCGAGACAGGGCTCCTCCGCATAGTAGCAGCATATCGACAAGGTTGTGGAGGAGTGCAAGGACATTTTTGCCTCACCTATAGGGGTACCTCTGCATTGTTAGGTCAGGCACTTCATCGATCTGACCCTAGGCATGGCACTATCAAATGGACCAATCTATCGATGCTTTGTTATCGAGAATGATGAGATCAAGAGGCAGACTCATGAGTTTTCTCAGAAAGGGCACATCAGGAAAAACTCATTATCTTGTGGGAGCCTGATTGTATTGGTACAGAAGAAGGAAGAGACCTGGAGGCTTTGTATTCACTATCAGGCATTGAACAAGATCACTATTCAGAATAGGTACCTAATCCCGTAGATTGATGATCTTCTAGAACAACTCAAGGGGGGCGAATATTTCAGCAATATTGACTTGAATTTTTGTTATCACCAACTGCCTATCAAACCCTCCAATGTGTGGAAGACTGCCTTGAAATCCAAGGAGGGCCTTTTTGAATGGTTGGTCATGCCTTTCGCGTTGATGAATGCCCTTCACCATTGCATTTTTTGGGGTGTATTTAGATAACATCTTAACCTTGAGACATATTTGGGAAGAGAACCTCCGCCATACTGGATAGGTCCTTCAAACCCTATGACAACACAACTTTTGTGCCAGTTTGGAGAAATTCACTTTTGGCATGACTGAGGTTCAATATCTGGGGTACATCATTGATGAGAAGCATGTGCATATGGACCCAAGAAAGATACAAGTCATTCAAGATTGGCCAACCCCAGACACTCTAACAGAGCTTTGCAACTTTATGGTTCTTGCTAATTTCTATCATGGGTTGATGTTTGGGTTCTCTCATATCACTCGGCCTTTAATTCAAGTCACCAAGGGTAAAAAAAAAGCAAAGTTTTTTTGGTCCAAAACCCAACAAAAGGAAGTTTCAGAGTTGAAACATCACCTATGTTTTGCAAGATTGGTCACATTACCATACCTGCAACAACCATTTGATATTGTCATAGATGCCTTCGACTATGCTACTAGTGTTGTTCTTAAGTAGCAAGGGAATCTAGTGGCTTAAAAATAAATGTGTTCCACTTATACAGTCTGAAAGTATCCCACTTACAACAAATAAATGTATTCCATTATGCAGGCATGTCATCAGTGGAAGAATTACATTATGTGGAAGGAAACATTCATCCACATAGACCACCAATCCCTATAATTCATGCAAACACAAGGGAAGTTGCAAAACCAACACCATAAGAATTCGTCCACATACCTACAACAATTCCATTTGAACATTAAGTACATGAAGGGTAGCACCAATAATATTGCAAACTACCTTAGCTAACCACCAGTCATGTTGTTGATCATTGTGCTCGACTCCTATTCCCACAAGGCTTCGGGGTGGCTGCATATTTACGAGAGTGATCCAGAATTCAACAACACATATGAGAGACTCCTCGAAGGTAAGAAATTTCAAAATTTTCACCTCTAGGATGCACTATTATGCCACCTGGGAGACATATATATTCCTCCAAGTGAGCGTGCCAAGATGGTTTGTGAGGCATACTATAGTCGGGTTGCTAGACATTTTAGAGTAGAGAAAACAATGGAAATATTGCAGAAGTATTATTATTGGCTGAACCTTCATGAGGATGTTGGGATGTACATTAGGTCCTGCACTACCTGCACCATTTCCAAACCAACCATCAAGAATAAAGGCCTATATATTCCTCTTCCTACTCTTAGTAGACCTTGGGAATCCATCTCCATGGATTACATGTCGTGACTTCCTTCTACTAAGCACGACAATGACTTCCTTTTCATGGTTGTCAACAGATTTTCTAAGATGTCCATTATGGTGGCTTGCAAGAAGAGTACCATAACAGAGGCCACTACTAAGCTCTTGTTTGAATAAGTGTGGGTACACTTTGGGGATCACGCAGTCCATTGTCTCTGATCGGAACAACAGATTCCTAAGTGCATTTTGGTCAAGCCTTTGGTTGATGCTGGATGGAAAATTCACTAAGTCCACAACTTTCCATCCCCAAACTGATGGCCAAACAAAGGTTGTCAATAGGATGATTGTACACATTCTGTTCATGTACATCTCAAAGCATCCATGCACATGGAATGAAAGCCTCCCTTATGTCAAACATAGCTACAATAGAGCTCTCGACATCTCAATGAGCCACAACCCCTTTTAGGTAGGGTTGAGATTTCAGCTGTTATGTCCCATTGATGTGGCCATACCATTTGCAGCTACTCAAGCATATTTGACTCATGTCCAGTCCACAACCAATAGGGCTAACAACTTCATTGAGTGCATTCAACACATTCGTGAGTGGGTCCTTGATATATTCGACAGAGCCAACACTAACTACATGCGATGCCATGTTCAACATTTGGTTTTATACAAGTTCGTGGTGGGCGATAAGGTTTGGCTACATTTGTAGAAGGAGCACCTTGCTAGACCCCACTGTAAGGTTTGCCCACTTCGATATGGGCCATACACCATCACCAAGGTTGTAGGGGACAATATGTTTGAGCTTAGCATTCGATAATTGATTGCTTTATACCCAATGTTTAATGTAGACCTCCTTTAGCAATACTTTCCACCATTGTTGGATACATCCGATGTTGCAGAACAACAAACACCAACAAAGAAAAACCCAGATTGTATGGAACATGCCACAACCGATCGGATCATGGAAACACAAATCAAGAACACTTGCCAGCAAAAGATCCAACTATATCGGGTTTTCAATGTTGGCCAACTCCTTCACTAAGGCAAATGGCTCACTAGGGACCAACTTCAGCAAACGTTTCCCTGTCTCATGGAGGCACTAAACACAATGGGGACCATTGCTTCCTAAGGGGGAAGGAATAATCCAAGTGGATATTGGTGGCCACCCACCTATTCCACTTGGACCCCCAACAATGTCTCTTTCAATTTTTTGGTTTCCCTAATTGTAGCAAAATTTATTATTTTTGGCATTTTTTGGATCTTGAACTTCTAGATTCATTTTGAGGCCCTAAACGGTGCTTTTAGGGAAAGCAAAGAGTCCAGAAATGCCCCCAACTATTTGCTAGCTTTCATTTAGCCTCCTCTTCGAGATCTTTGAAATGAGGTATTATGATAGTGAAATGGAGATTGTTTGCCAAAGTTACAACCCATTGAAGTTTATGTACAAATTTACCCAAAAGGGACCCATAGTTTTGGCACTTCATCTATTAGGGTTAGGTTTTTGGATGTGTAGGGTTTTCCATTGTTTGTCAATAATAAATAGGCCTTTAAGCCTCATTGTAACAGAGTTGAGGGACATGTAGTGACCACATCTCTTCTTAGAGATAAGATACCATTGCCCGAGCTAGTTTGTTTCCATTATATTTGTAATCATATTTTAGTATTATGATGTTAATGAAATTGAGTGTTATTTCTTCTACATTTCTGTATTTATGGTTATATGTGTAATTTGTTGCATTCCAATTTAAGTTTATATCGATGGATCATTGTTCATCATGGTTTGACCAACTCATAGAGGCATTTTTGGGGGGGCAATGGGTATGATCGATCCATCATTGCCAACCCCCCAGAGATGAAAAGCCAAGAGGGTGGGATCATTGGATCAACAACCTAGATTAGCTCTAGGGGTCTTGACTTGATCCTGCCTCCCATTCACCCACCTGCTAGAGAGAGTTAGGGACCACACCTATCATGCATTAGGTTGCCGACAATCCCAATAAGTGAGTGTTGATATAATGGTAAAGTACCCCCTCCATGGTCAAAATTTCACCCTTCTAATAATTCTCCGCCACGTGTCTTCTCCTCATGACCTCTTCTGACATCAAATGACTACTTCCATCCACCTATAAAGGCCCTGCTTATTTATTCATATGGATTTAAATTCATTATTCTTGTAGCCACGATCTCCTACCATTGAACTAGTCCACAATGTCATTCATCCACCAGATTTCTCCAAAGCTCCCACCAATTCCATTCTCCAACTCTCACATGGTCAACCAAGTAACCCACTAGCCTCCTACCTATAATTTTTGTCTTCATGCTCAAAAAGAAGAAATCATCCCCAAAGATCCCCCAAAGTGCAGGAAGCCAAAAACTCATCCTACGCTGAACTTTTAATGGATATAGAAGCACAAATCTTTGGCCCGTCCTATCCCTACCACCTGCCAGACCTTCGGTTCGACATGTATGGACGTTATGCCAAAGTATGGGAGCCTTTAAGAGTAGTTGAATCACAACTATATTACGAAATTTCACCCTTTGTCTAACATTCCCTTGAGTTCATTTCATGGATTTCTATGTCTTGCATTTAGAGGAAGAATTGCTTTATATCTTCTACCAGAGTCAAAATCATGGAGATCTCCAATATGATATAGAAGGAAGCTACTAAAGCTAAGGCTAAAGAATGTCTAGAGAAGGTGTTAAAGGATGTAGTAGTTTTTGACTCAGAGTTTGAGCAGAGTGTCGAAATAAGATTTCCCAAGTATTGGGACCTTGTATGAGGATTAATCCCATGGGAGTAGTATAGTCAAATGTTGGTAGAAGATAAGAGTAGAGTAAATTCCTCCACGAGAAGGCCTCCTCCTTAAAGGGAAAGACAATGGTGAACTATCTTAGGAGAGATTTCCAACTGCTAGGGCTAGTGAGGACCTTATTTCACTCCATGCCAAATTATGAAAGGCTCACAGTTATTAAGGTAACTTATAAAAACGCCCTTCGCTACCCTCTAACGAGTCCATCATTGTGGCACAAATGTGACCAATTTTTCAACCCTCCTCAACTCCATATCATTGACCCAATAACTCTTCCTTCAGAACCTCACCAGCAGAGATGACATATTTTCTGATTGTGTCAACCATGACATCTTACTATTTTATGTCATCTATAAATATTTTATTTTAAGAAATGAACACAAGTTAGTTAGGAATTTTTAGTACAATGGTGCAAGTAACACACTCATATCATTTTGTTCTTATGAATCATTGGTAAATCAAGAAGGAATATTTTTGTAAGGGCTACTCATCCTGAGGCCTTATAAAAAATTGTTTATGATAGATTTTGAAAGGTTTTGAATTTTGTTTGAAAGGGGCTCTATAACTATTAATAGAGAAATGGAAATTGTATGCTCTAACTAAATATTAATAAACAATTTTGATTATTTCTCTTGCATAAGGTTGCAATATGTATTCCATTCTATGCTTATTGCATTCATCTACGTTTTCTTCCTAAATGACATGTAATAGTAGCTTATGGATTTAGTTTTATGAATCATGCATTAATCTATGTCTAATATTTAACTGAGGTGCATCTGACTAGTGAGATCTGGTGTCCTTAATATGCACTCCATGTAATCTAAAATATTATTCAAATTTTCATTTGTTCATTTCTTACTAAAGTTTGATGCATGGGTTCTATGTTTAGCCTTGTGTGTTTGGCTTCTCTTCTACATATTCTTCTTTCACACTTGCTACAATGACCAATGAACTATATGCTTCTATAAGTTAGCCACCAAAGCTTGATATTTAAGTCTTCTATGATTCTACTTTGATATAAATTGTAATCTACCCTCTTGAAAGAGATTATGAATCAATTACATTAAAAATATGTTCAATGCTGAGTGTAATTGAACATTTGCAGTAGATATTACCAACACTCTTTAAGATTTCCTAGGAATTGGTCTCTCCTCAACCTGGGGGCTGTCTCTAGGAACTACAAAAGGTCCTCCTCCAAAGACCCTTTGTGTTCAATTTTTTTTTTGTTCAACTCAATAATCAATCTCGAGGTTTAACGAGTTAACACATGTTGTCATGCCTTTCCCAATGCTTACTCGGACTAACGACATTGATGTTTTCACTCGTTTCCTACAACACTCATATAAATACAAGTCTCCTTGCATATAGAGTGTTAATGTAGAATCACAGTCATAAGGACTAGTTAACAACATCTCATTCATTTCAAAGCACAAGTGAACGATGCATCATTAAATCAATCAACAAAATATTAACCTAAAAATCTAAATATATATGTATATATTCAATGGAATAGGTTACATGTATAGAGCTTTATGTTGGATTGGAAACTAGAGTTGGGAAAACCACTCAGGGGTAGCAACTTCCCACCTAACCATAGACATGTTGTAGTCAATCCTCACTTAAATTTGTCACAAGTAAGCCAGATTCCAGAGATTAAATGGTTTTTCTTAAAGGATTTAAACATTGGTTGCTAGTTAAAATAGGGACTCAAAAGTTCACCCACCTCCCCCCACCAACTATCTAAGAAGAAAATAAAATCACAGTGAATCTAGAGGCCCACTTCCTCCATCATTCAATTGATCAACAACCAATAATTTCAAGCAATCCAGAGGGTTTTTCTACACCCTAGAGAGTCAAGAGAATCCAGAGATATAAATATCTACCCTTAAAATCCACATAGGGAGTCTAGGGGCTCCATCTCCACCTTGAATGCATGTACCACAATGGTTCCACCTAATGAAGGGAATCCATAACTCACTGCTAGAAACAAAATGAACAAGTAATGGAGACTTAAGAAACTTTCCTTTACCAAGAAACCTCTCCTTACCAATAAGAAGTTTAGAATTATTGCTATAAGGAAACCTTAAAATATCCCAAGCAATACAGCTCATCAATCTCTGGAATTTGTCCCTTGACTCAACAATTTTTAACGAATATTTACGTTGTATACAAAAGGGGAAAAAACATGGGTTTTTACAGATTCAAGAGTAGCCTTGGAAAAGACCCTAGAATCTTTAGAGTTTTTAATTCTGAGTATCATAGGAAATCAAAACTGTATTTGGGGGTCAGGTAATTTATTGTTAATAATTATATCTAGATCAGATATTCTTTAAGATTGACAGATGTATCTGGGGTTCCAAGCATTAAAATTATTTACACTTGGGAATTTTCGTGAAAGCGCCATGTTTCAAATGAAGCATATGACTTACGAGAAAGGAAAGAAAAATAGTTATATTCGAAGTGGGGTGCGTGTGATGGTGCATCGACATGAGGTTTGATTATCTCATGAGTAGTGGATGTATCTGGGAATACATGACATTTGGGGGTTAAGGAAAAAGTGTGAATGCGTGAAGCCTTGGATGTGGGTTAGATCCAAGTATGATTGTGGAATTATGGTGATCCAAATATATATATGAGGATCTACAGTGTTCTATGAGGTTTGCCACTATGAAAATTTTATGCACACCCATTTAAAACCTATGGCTTGATATAAAGTATTCCTTTTTAATGCGTGTAGGGTTCAAGTTATGTGGGTCTCGTGTGTTAATATGAAGTGGAAAGAGTCGTAATTGAATGACTAGCACTACACAGACACCATGTAGGTGTTGTCGGTGATGTGATAAGGATACATGGGGCACTGTGGTTGCCACGTGGTAGTGACTTACAAATATGGAAAGGGTCAACTAACCAATCTCTGAAAGGGAATAACTTTCAATCTAGAGATAATATTGGGGTAAACGTTATATCATTGAAAATATCTTAATGAGCTACATGCGATGATGTTTTCCAAATTTAATTCTACGAGATTTGGAGAAGAAGGGTTTTTATAAACACGTCTTCATAGTGAGATAATAAAGATTGTGTTAGATGAAAGTAACACCTACCATTAGCCTAGGAAGTCTAAGGGTGTGGGAGGCAGCATTACATGGTAGTATTAGAACACTCAAGTTCAACACTCAAACTAAATGGACCTAGGAGGGTAATATTGGAAATCTATTATAGACTGTGGTATTTTAAGATGCATGTCTACTATAAGAAAATGTATGAACTAGAAAATTTTGATTCATGATTGTGTGTTATCCTCATGTGTTGATATAAGAATTGTGAATTTATAGGAATAACAGTTTTGATATGATAGTTTGTTTTATAACTAGCATACTAACTTGAGATTTGGTGTTTCAAAAAGCCTCATGAAAACATGTTTATTGCAAGTACACCAATGTGATGGGTAAATGTGTTTATTTGTATTTTGGTTTGCTAACAGTTATGTTTGTATAATAGCATAGAAGAAGACAACAAGAAACAACAAAAGAATAAGGGGATCAGTAGAAAAATGGTGCAGTACAACACTGATAGACCTCAATATGGTCATGAAGAAGAGTTAGGCAGAAAGAGGAGAGAAGAATACTCCCCTAACTATATGGAAACCATTAGAAGTTTAAGGGATAAGTTAAGAATTTGCAAAGCTGACAATCAAAATATTTTCAAAGCTCAAGAAAATAAGGAAAAAGTAAAAGAAATTATACTACAGATCTTATCATATTTGTAGAGATAAAGCCAACATGATCTAGGTAACAACTACATAGGAAAGTATACATATAGGCAATCCATCATGAATTGGAAAGTAGCAAATGAGTACTTATGGTGTAGAAGGTAGCAGGTCTAAGAAAAGACACAGACATGCAAATGAAGATACAATGATAGGTGGAACTCCGTTAAGTACTCTAGAGAGGAAGATAGGTAGTCATGAGAAATTTGTTAGTGTTGCAACTAAGAGGAACTATCAATAGAAAAGGAAAGATAAATATTTGATGCCAAAATAATTTAAAAAGGAAAAATGACCTACATCTAATGGAGAGGTGGAGAAGGTCGAGGAAGCAAAGGAATGGTTAGTAGGAATGAAGAAGTACTTCAGAGAGCATGATTACTCTTAGAATATGAAGGTAAGAGTGACCATTTTCAACTTGAAAGGAAAGGATGATATTTGGTTGAAGGACATGAGGAATGTGAAGAAGTCTTAAAGGATATTTGAGAGATATTTCTGAGACAAGTACCGATATCAAAGGTACTATGACAATAAAGTTAACAAATTTTATGAGCATAAATTAGGGAAATTGACAACAGACTAATACACCAACACATTCTTGGAGATGTTGAGGTATGTGCCTTACATCATGTATGAAAAGGTGAAGATCCATAGGTATCTTAGTGTATTACCACAAACACTAAGGGACATGATAAAAATTGATGAGCCAAAATTCTTGGACACCATCCAAAAATTGAGCTATTGCCATGAATAGTTGAAGCACAAGAGTGAATTTTGAATATATTGGAGGAAAAAAGGCAAGCCTAAATTTAGAAGAAACGGGAAGAGAATTGCAAGACATAAGCCAGGAGGAAGGGACATGAATTTTACCACTTTTGTCAAGGGTGAAATTCAACATAAATCTATTATTGCTACTAGAGATCAATACTCTAAGCTTACATGAGAGGGAGTCGAGGGGTAAACAAAATGAACGATGTGCCTTAGAATGTGCCACAAATCAATGGCATGTTGGACAATAGGAGGTTTGATGATCAAGACTTAGTAATCAAAATAAAACATATGGTAAGTAACCAACCTATTTCGATTTTGATTGACTTAGGTTCTAATTTTATTTATATTAAACCAAAAGTTCCAGAAAATTATGCACTACAAAAGATCACCCATGAAAACTCATGGTTAGTTCAACTAGTGATAGGAACTAAGAGGCGAGTTGAAACATGGTGAGATCATGCCAAATGATAATGAAGGATATGCCTACGTTAGTAGATTTGAATTTGTTACCATTGGTTTATTATTGCATGTTAGTCATCATAGATTGGTTAGTAGGACACAAGACTAAATTTGATTTCTATAATAAATTGATAGAATGTCTTAACAACGAAGGGGAGAGATTATCATTATAGGCAGTAAAGAATGTCATTACTATTCAAAATATATCAGTGTTGTAAATGAAGAGATGCATGTAGAAGGGGTGTGAATTGTATGTTGTCCAAGTACCCATTGAATCAGATATCAACAAAGAAAAGTCTGAAGAGTACTCGATTCTAAAACAATTCAATGTGTTTCCTTAGGAAATCCTAGGATTTCCACCAAGAAGAGAATAGATTTCTCGATTGGCTTATTTCCATGATTGGTTGTAGTGTTAAAATATCCATATTGTATGAACATGCTAGAGTTTGTGGAGCTAAAATTGTAGTTAAAGGAAATTCTAGATAGGTGATCCATCAGACCCAATGTATCACCGTGGTGGGATATGGTATTGTTTGTGAAGAAAAAGGATGATTCCTTGAGACTGTGCATTAACTATAGGAACTTGAATAAAGCCATAATTAGGAACAAGTAATTGTTTCCTAAGATTAATATTTTTTTTTGACCAATTGAGTAGAGTTGTGGTCTTCTAAAATATTGACTTGAGGTCTAGGTACCATTAGGTACAATTTAAGGATGAAGGAATACATAAGGAAAATTTTAGAACTAGGTATGGACATTATGGGCATTTGGATTCACCATTTCTCTAGAAACATTTATGTTTCTTATCAACAATGTCCTCAGTCCATATTTGGAAAACTTTGTGTTAGATTTTTACTTGACATTTTGGTTTATTCTAAAACCAAGGAAGAACATGAATAAAATTTAGCTTTAGAACTCTTAAGAGAACACGAGATTTATGCCAAGATAAGAAAGTGTGATTTATTCCAATCACAACTTTAGTACTTGGGACACATTATTTCCAAGGATGAAGTAGCAGTATATCCTAAGAAGATCAAATCCGTCATGGAGTGGCTTTTTCCTTAGAATATGGACAAAGTCAAATACATTTTTGGATTAGATCGATATCACTAAAGGTTCATCTAAAAAATTTCAAATATTTGGCACCCAATCACTACATTATAGAGAAAATGAGTTATACTAGAATGGACATCAAAGTGTGCATCTAGTTTTGAGGAATTAAAACATTTTCTCACACATGCGCTAATATTGAGAATAGGAAACCCAAAAAAAAATACTTTTTGGTTTTCATCGATGCCTATAAATAATGGATTTGTGGAGCCCTAATGCAAGAAGAAAATGTGGTTTGTTAGAAATCAAAGAAGCTGATTGACCATGAGAAAAATTATGCCACTCATGACTTGGAGTTGTGATAGTGCATTGTTATCCGGGAATAGTGTCCACTCGGATGCTTCTATTCCCACTAAGATGGGTGGCTATCTTAAAAACAAACAATCAAAGTCTACTATTGTTTCCTTTTATGAGAATAGATGAGAGGAGAACCAAGAAGACAGACCTGAGTCTTGCATTTGATTTCCTCTCCTTCTTGATAGAGCTTCGCCGCTTCTTCTTTGTCTATCCAGCTCCAAAAGAACCTTTGGAATCACAACAACATACTACTATCCAAGAAACAAAGATCTAAATTTATAAATAATACAGGATCAGATGTGTATTAATCATATACATGCATATATAAACAAGTACACAAGAATATGGAAGGAAATAAGAATGGCTTTATTAAGATGAAAATTAGCAAGAGGATTACAACCATGTGCTCTGACCCAGCATCATCCTCCAGCTAGGAAGCCCTTCTTCACCTCAACCAAAGCTTAGATCACCCAACACTATGAATGTACACCAGAAAACCAACAACACTTCTCTATAAGATACAAAATTCCAGCCTTTGGATCTCTGTGATGAGGGATCCCTGATATTTAGTGATTCAGAGAGGTGAGCCTCTATGGGATCTTGATTAGTGCCCTCCTCTGATAGTTCTGCTTCCACTTGTGAGAATGATGATCTCTTACTCATCCCTGGTCGAAAACAGAGAGGCAAGTGTCAGAGGGGAAGCTTCTGGAAGATTTCCATGATCTTCCACCTCACATTTTTGTCCCTGCCATTTGTCCATTCCCAACCATCGCACCCTACAGAGGAGAAAATCAGTATGCATCTCACCTTGTACACTGGGAAGGTGATATGCATCACACCCTCTGCATTGAGCTTTCAGTATGGTCGAGTTTTGACCATTTATGAGCAGTTTTTAGTGGAGAACTTCTGGGAGGTGATGTAATCAGTTGACCTTGTTCCTTTAGGCAGTGAAGCAACACTTTTCGGGACTTAGGAGAGCCCTCAGTTTATGGACATTTATGATTGGGGTTGAAGTGCCCAAAAATGTCTATAACAGTTGCCCCTTAGAGCATGAGGTCGTTAATATTTCTGATGTCAGGTGAAATGGTTTACTATGAGGGTTCGAAGTTTTTCCGAGCTGGGAGGTGACCTGTAATAAGATACAATACAATACATTATTTTGACAACATTTTTTCATGATCTAGCTGAGGCGGGCATTCCCATACTCAGCTTTATAAATTCATTTCCATGTACATAGGATAGACAATCGTCTGTGTGATAGGCTCATGATATGGACACATCATCCTTTGATTTGGATGATCATCTGTTCGACAATGATGTACACTTGATGTTTTTATATTCCTAAATATATCGCAGCTCGGATGGATGAAACTAGATCCAAGATCTTCAAAACTCGATCAATATTCATGTGAAAATTGTTCTACAGTCGAACCTGGAAAGACATCGCCTGATTACTAGCCAATGATGTAAGTTGTTAACAGGCACGAGAGGAATCACCAATAATGACAATGACCCTCAAGGTACTACATTACAATTCGCGTCGTGTGAAAAATGGACTTGGCGTCAAACACCACGTAAAATCTCTCGGTCGAAGGCATTGATGTAAACCTATTGTTGAAAGTGAGAAACTTGCCATTGAGGCATGCAAGCTTCAAAGTAATGGAAGGGTTGTTCCTAAGTCAACTTCTTGGATAATGAGTTGATGTCAACAAGAAGCGAGCCATCACAGGAGGGCCTTAATGAATCCCACATCAATGACACAGAAAGAAGCAAATGATTTTGGAGGTGAAAACAAACTGACGATATAGGGTTCAGGGTGGCGGTCATGAAGGAATGAAGCATGAATGTATTGCAGTGGGTGAGACACAGGTGAATTGTCTGTATGACTTCTCTTAAACATATCGGTGACACTGATGATGGATTGGTAGCGTTAACCCCAAAGATGGATGGTGTGATGGACCAATAGTGATGACCAGTGAGCAGAACAACCCAACCCGGCATGGATGCGGAAGGAAAGTGTCATGTTCAAGAGCGACTTACTACCAATAAAGCTTCTTCAAGTTTTCTTCCCAATTTTCCCCAGTCATTGCTGGCCAGTACCTCTTTATTTTTGTCAAGCTTGAGGAGGATAACATATGCTTGTTCTATAATCCGCCCTGCGGGCGAACCTGTCGCTATATTTTAGCGAGCCTAGTGACAGTGAAACTCGTTCTCATCCATTTGGATGAGTTTGTCGCTATTCGGTTTTAACGAGTTTAACGACAAAGATAACTCGGTATATTTAAATTTTAGAGAGTCTGAAAGAAATGGAAAGGAGACTCCAAAGATTATTTTTTGTTGTATAATCCCTTATGTCCGAAAAAATGTAAAATAATACAAAAGTGATGAATTTTTTATAGTTTTAACAAGCCGAACAAGACAAGCGCTCGATCTTTTTGTGTAATAATCCCTCAAGTCCAAAAAGATTAAGATCTAGAGGAGGGATAACACTTCCGATGCCTTTAACGAGCTAGAGAGGCCAATCGCTCGACAATCTTTTCATATTTTACGAGTCAGGTGAAAAGAGATTGAAGAAGACTCGTTTTCGAGGAATGAGTGATGGTTTCGGGTAGCAGATGATTCCAGGTAAGATTTGGAATTTTCCAATCATGGCAGTGTCACAAGGATGGCTAACAGAATCACTCTTGGTAGATGTTCCTCGAAGGGGTAAACAATCACATGGGGGTGAATGATCGGCTAAAAGCAGAGTGGAGGTGATGGCGAGAACACGACCAAGGCTCAAAAGCTGGCGATAAGGCATTCACAATGGTTATTTATCGGTTCATTTTTTAATGAGCTTAAACGCTGGGGGAAACATTTTCTCATGACTTATGTTTATTTTTTAATGAGCTTCAACTATGCAGTAAAACTGCTCGTGGAGGGTTTATTTTTTAACGAGCTTGAACTCCGCGACAACATTGCTCGCCAGTTGTATGATAAGAAATTTCTCATTCGAGATGTTATTTTGAAGTGGCTTACATCTCTCAAGCTTTGCCATGGATCCTTTCTTTATGCCGCTCTTCACTTGCACACGGAAAGGTTTACATGCCCCCAGGTATAGCAAAAAATTTCCAGGTTACCAAGAAAGTTCTATCCACGTAGCAGATAAAATGCTTCCTCCGCGATGTCTATCGAAACAAACAAATGTGAATGGCGCAGACGCATTCCACTCACATAACTTTAATGAAGGTATCTTATTCCAGCATGTTCCTATTTTCTTAGTTAGGACGGGTTCGCCAGACTAGTCATATATCCCTCGCGGAAATCCACTCTATACCTAAGGTTTTCCTGCCGAAATAGACCAGGGTGCATGCCCCCTAGGTTTTAGTCACACCTTCCTAAATCACTCGCGTTCATCAGGTGGACGAACTAGAGACTGATGACACGTTTCTTGCATGAAAAGACCATTTAGGGGTGGCATTTGACTATATGCGATGTGTGAACCGGTGAATGACATTTGGTCTATGAGCTTGACCATTCTGCCTTCGTGCGGAAAACACATTACTCTAAAGAGTGAGGAGACGATGGCTCCCATGCAATAAATATAGTCGCGTCCAAGGAGTAGATTATAATCTAAAGGTCCTTGAAATACCATAACGTTCTGTGAACAATTTTCCTTCTCAAAGTAATGGGCACATTTGGAAGGATCCCTAAAGGTCAATGGGTTCCCTTGTCGAAGCCTGTCAGATTTCTCATTTCAGGCAAAAGCGATGGTGAACCAAGTGCTTTCCAAGCAGTTGAGGAAAGGATACTCACAGAAGCCCCTTCATCAATGATGGTACCAACCATGACCATTCTGTAAGCTTGTACAATGATTATGAATGGTACATTGGCTGGTAAACGGGGTCTGCCTAGTAGATTCTAGTTGAAGGAAACGACTAGGTTGCTTGGTGGTGAGACTGAATAGATGACCAGATATGACTCTGATGAACTTCATTTCTGCGATAAAGGAATGGGAGGACTACCCCCAAGTTCATCGGAGTCTGTGTTGATGAAAATAATTTGAACGGTGTCTTTCTCTCTCTTCAGTGACGGTATCATTCGAAGATGAACACTATGAAGGCAAGACCAGGTCAACTTTCGTATTGACCCTTTGACTTTCATCTGGTATGGATTCAGAGGGTTCATTTTCAATGATAGATGTTTCGGCCGACCACAATGACGAGCCAACTGGATTTTCAACCGGTGGAGGACTTGGCAAGAGTTTTTTATATCCAGGAGGAAGTCGTAGCGATGAAACCGGATGATCATCCAAAAATCTTTTAGCCTCATCAAGAAAGGGACAACGGTAGATGGCATGATTACCTTCACACAACTTACAAGGAAATGTGGGATTCCTTCTTTGTCCATGTGCTTCACTTTCGCTGGTTCATGGTGAGCATTCAACATGATCGCCAGAGGTTGACACTACCAGATTGTGCAAACGAGGAGACCAGTCCCTTAAGATCCGAGGGATGCAGGGACAATCTCGGTGATAGTGGTCTCCATTGCAAATGACACAAGGAGATTTAGGTTTTGACTATGCGGTGTGAGAATTTTCACTAGACGATGCTTGGTTTCCCACTTTCGGTTTTGGTTCCTTTTTCTTCTTTTCCTTTTTCTCTTTCTGCTTCTTCTTCTCAGTTACTTGATTTTTAGCTTTATCGGTTTTATCAAGCGAAGAGGAAGGAGGAGAGGGAGAATCAGATGAAGTAGAAGGTTGGGAGGCAACTCTAGTGTCATCTAGCTGCTGATTATATTGTTCAAGAATTACGGGATTTTGAACGACAGAGGTAGAGAAGAGCCAGACATGCAAGTGAATTTTCAATCTTGGACGTGACAAAGTGGTCATATAGGGTGCACCAACATCTCCCCAAGAGGAGAAGGGACTAGGATTTCCTCCAAGGGGAAATCCTTGGTTGGTAGACTCCATTTTCTCAACCTAAAGACCAACGGGGCGAATTTTTGACGTTATTCCGATTAAAATAAATTTTTAGACGCTTTGACAGAACTTGTTTTTTCAATTTTAAAGAGTTGAGAAAAAACAAAAGATGACTCTAGTCGCCTTCAACTTTTATTGAGCCTGAAGTGACAAGTGCTCAGAGGACCTTTTCCTTTAAGGAGTCTGAAAAGGAGAAAAATGGACTTCTCTGGAGATCTAGGCAGAGAGGATTACCAAACCAATCACAAAAATGCAGAATACTTTTTACGGTACGACAGTCAATCTTCCCGAATGCTGTGTTCGGTGCATTGCGATGGATAGAGTAGCATACATGGCTTCCTAAGGATAAAGGATGTAGCCTTTGTGGTCTCCCAATATATACTCGACGGTACGTGGGAGCACAAGTCCGTACCAACACTTGCCATCTCAGAGTGGAGGAATCACCCAACCAACACTGAAAGCAACAGTTACCAGGTTTTACAACACTGGAATACGTCTCTAGCCTAGGCCTCTAGATGTTGTGTGTTAAGTTCCAAAGCGTTGTTAGATTCATTGAATTTATTTTAAGTTGATCTGGCTTAACAATTTGCCTTTCAGGTTCACCACGTGATGTATATATAATTCCTAAAATGCAGTCTAAGATGATAAACAAACATTTGATCTTCTTTCAGAAATGAAAATCCGAGCTACTAAAGGGAAGAAAGTCAAGAATATTTTCTTCACAGAGCACAGAGCACATGCTAAATTCAGAGTCCTAAATCAAGCCAAGCAATCAAAATGCAAATGCACATGCATGTATTTTTTTCAGCCTTCTTAATGTGTGAATGATGTTAAGAAAGCTATGTGCAAAACTAAATTACTTTTAAAGTGACAGAACTCAACAAAATTCTTTTTCGAAATGAAGTGAAAGCAAGAGAGACACTTTGTGATTTTGAAATGGAAATTGCTTTTCGACACTTTAAAACTACTAATTCAAATCCTCTGCAATAGTAACTATATAATGAACTATCAAGAACAAGGGTATTGCTTTCTAAAACTGAAAACGACAGCTAAGACACTTTCAGATCTAGAGACCACAGTTCAACTATGCTACATTTTGCAAAAGAGAACTAAAAATGATGCATAATACATAAAAAAAATTATAGTTCTTTTCACTAAGGAGGCGGAATAATGCAAGAGAAGGGGGTTTTCACAGAAGTACACTGACTACAGAGAGAAAAACTCTCGAATAGGATTGAAAATAGTGAGAAAAATCCATAGTATGAGGGTAAAGTTAACCCTCCGTGACCATCGCACCTGTTACACAGTGAACTCAGTATCCAACACACCTACTGCACTCGGGAAGTGTGATGCATACAGTCTGCCTTGAAGGCAAGGTACGATGGTAGCAGTGTGAGACTTTGAACGGGATCTCACTCACAGTTTGCAATCTAGTTTAGGTGTTTAGGTTGAATAAGTAAAGATCAATGTATGTAAAACACAGGGGTGATCTAAGAGGTTACTAGAGCCACCACTTAGGGCAATTAGATTGCTTGCAAATCTATTGTTTAATTCATAAACAAAACATGGAGATAGACTGAAGCAACATTGATCTACTTTTCATTTGTATAACAAATGCAGTTCGAAGGCTAGTTGGCTTGACTTCAAGCTCCTTCTGTATGTTTATAAAAGATAAAAGGATATATTGGCTAACAAGTAATCTACTCGATCCCCAGTGGAGTCGCCATTTTGTTATCCGGGAATAGTGTCCACTCGGATGCTGTTATTCCCACTAAGATGGGTGGCTATCTTAGAAACAAACAATCAAAGTCTATTGTTGTTTCCTTTTCTAAAAATAGACGAGAGGAGAACCAAAAAGACCAACCTGAGTCTTGCATTTGATTTCCTCTCCTTCTTGATAGAGCTTCGCTGCTTCTTCTTTGTCTGTCAAGCTTCAAAAGAACCTGTGGAATAACAGCAACATATTACTATCCAAGAAACAAATATCTAAATTCATAAATAATACAAGATCAGATGTGTATTAACCATATACATGCATATATAAACAAGTACACAAGAATATGGAAGGAAAGAAGAATAGCTTTATTAAGATTAAAAGTAGCAAGAGGATTACAAACATGTGCTCTGACCGAGCATCATCCTCCAGCTAGGAAGCTCTTCTTCACCTCAACCAAAGCTTAGATCACCCAACACTATGAATGTACACTAGAAAACCAACAACACTTCTCTATAAGATACAAAATTCCAGCCTCTGGATCTCTGTGATGAGGGATCCATATATAGATGATTACAGAGAGGTGAGTCATCTTTTGGGATCTTCATTAGTGTCCTCACTCTGATAGTTCCTGCTTCCACTTGGAGAATGATGATCTCTTACTCATACCTGGTCGAAAATAGAGAGGTGAGTGTGAGAGGGGAAGCTTCTGGAAGATTCCATGATCTTCCACCTTGCATTTTTGTCCCTGCCATTTTTCCATTCCCGACAATCGCACCATACAGAGGAGAAAATTAGTATGCATCACACCTTGTACATTGGGAAGGTGATATGCATCACACCCTATGCATTGAGCTTTCAGTATGGTCTAGTTTTGACCACTTATGAGCAGTTTTCAGTGGAGAACTTCTGGAAGATGATGTAATCAGTTGACCTTATTCCTTTAGGTAGTGAAGCAACACTGTTAGGGACTTAGGAGCCCTCAGTTTATGGAAATTTATGTTTGGGGTTGAAGTGCCCAAAAATTTCTATAACATGCATGCATTTAATATGTGGGGGCACCACTTTCTAAGAAGGAATTTTTTTTTTTTTAATTTCAACTCATGAAGGGTTGAGGTAGTTACTTGACCAACCCAAGCTTAGTGTAATCTTGGTAAGGTGTCTATATTTGATCATTGAATTTTTTTTTGGAATAAAATATATCAAATTAAAATTAAAAAAATTAGGTCACACACTTAATCAGAGGATATAGGTGACTCATCTGGCATCGTCCAGTACTTGTGAAGTTGAAATGAAAGACGATCATAGAGGCAATGAATTAGGATGAGAATTACCAACAAGTGAAAGTACACTTTCAATAAGAGATGAAAGGAGAATTAAGTAAGAATTAATCACTCACAAATGATGATTTATTGAAGTTTAAAGGAATGTGCCATATAACTTGCATGAGAAACTTGAAGAATTCCATCTCTGAAATTTTTCATAAATAACCTTATATAGGTCATCTAGGTTATTAGACTCAATGATAACATCAATGGAAGAAATTCACTATTGGATGGGCATGAAAATGGATGTTGTTAATTATATTTCCATATGATTTGAATTTCAATAAGTAAAAGTGGAGTTCAAATATCCATTGAGATTTTGACAACCAATCCCCATTCCTGAATGGTTATGTGAAGTCATTTCTATGGATATCATCATAGCGCTACCGAGGACATCTATAAAAAATAATGCATAATGGTGGTGGTAGACAAGATGAGTAAGGTAGCTCATTTATAGTTGTCAAGTATACCCACAAGGAGATTTATATTTCTCATAGTTTTAGGAAATAATATTTAGATTGCATGGTGTGTCCAAGAAGATCATCTCATATAGGGATTCCAAGTTCACCTCAAAATTTTGGAAAGCTTTGTTTTCTAGTTTTGGAATCAAATTAACATTTAGTATAGTGTACCCTCCTCAAATAGATGGATAGAATGAGAGAGTAAACATGGTGTTGGAAGACATGTTGAGAATGTATGTCATGTATCAGCTTAAGAGATGGGAAGAGTTCCTACCTTTGGTAGAATTTTCTTATAACAATGGGTATCAAGAGTCATTGAAAATGAGTCCATTTGAGGCTATATGGAAAAAAACTTAATGCATCCATTAACTAGAATGAACCAATGAACGAGGTGTTTCTTGGACATGATATGGTGAAGGAGATGGAATGGGAAGTAATTGCTATTAGAAAGAAATTAAACATAGATCAAGATAGTGAAAAGGGATATGAAAATGAATAGAGAATTCACACGGAATTTCAATTGTGGGGATATTTTTACCACTGCATTAGACCAAGGGAAATTTCACTGAAGATTGGGTCTTGTACCAAGTTGGAACCAAGGTTTTGCAGACAATTTCAAATATTAGAAAGACTAGGGATAATGGCTTACCGACTAGCATTTCCACCCACAGTGAAAGAAGATGATGTTTTCCATTAATATTTTCTTGAAATATGTTCATGCTTATAATCATGCATTTATTAGCCTATGATAAAGGTGGAATATGGGGGAGAGTTATAGTCAGAACAATGGTTCATATTGGATCAGAGGAAGAAATGTGCTCCACAATAGAGTAATCAAACCAATCAAGGTGGAGTGGAAGCACTTTGGATTGGATGAAGCCACTTGGAGATTGTTCATGAGGTGAGGGTAACTTACCCATTTTGTTTTACTGTGGAAGTAAATGCAAAAATAGTTGTTTATATAAAGCTTGTAGTTGAACTTTGTGTTTGATAATAGAATATTATTGAATGTTGTTCTCTAGTATAAAACCCTGAGGACAATGTTATTTTAAGGGGGTGATAATACTTTATTCTACCCCTATTGTAGATGTCACTATGAATTATAATTAATGTAAATATTATGGAAATTTAAACAATGGCTTGCTAAAGCTGTGGACACTAATTTAGACGCATGAGCAATAGGAGTTGTTGGTGATGAGTGTCAACCCAAGCCATTGCATTTATTTTACCACCTATCTTCACGATGAATTGATCGCCTTGCTAGTGCAAGAATTGAAGCTTGGTATGGGTTACATGAGTAAAGGAAAAGCTCTTAGAGTCATTTTCCTCATGGATCATGTTGGGTTGGTCAATACACAAGAGAAGGGACATGAGGAAGAGGATATATATAGGAGATGGTATGGAAGAACATGCACAGGAAATAAAATTTGGTATTGAAGCAACAATTCTTAATTATGTGAAAGGAGAACATGAACAAGAGAAGTCATAGATAAAAGAATAGAAAATGTTGAACAATAAAAGTGCAGAGACTGAGATTGGTGGAAGACAGATTTTCAAAGGAGAAATGTGATTTTTGATTAAGACAATGTTCATCATGTTCTGCTAAGGCCAATGTCATGTTCCTGTGAGTTTGTTGGCAAGTGGAATTTTAGTGGAGACTTGAATCTTAGTGCTTTCCTTATGGTTTATAAACCACCGGGTGTCTTTCTAGAAGGTTTAAAAACCACTTGGAAATCTAAGACACCTAGGTGCTTGCTGAAAGGAGTTGATAAACCACTAAGTCCTTTCCTTAGGGCTAACAAACCACATATGTGCTTTCTTAGTAAGCGGATAAATCACCTAGATAGTTGGTTCTAGAATCCTATAGTTCTTGACTGGAAAACCCAATTGATAAACCACATGTATAATGTATTCATCCTCTAAGAGCTGAATTGAATCTAGCTGAGCCTTACGTGAATTTTCGTGATTGATTTTTGTTGGGGTAGAGGGTTATTATGGTGATTACTACTAGAGGCAGTTTATAAACCACCTATATAGTGTACCCCTCTATTTGTCGATATCTTGACTCGATTTTAGTTTGAATAGAGGGTCACTATGGCACTTACTATTGGAGCCAGTTCATCAACCACTTGAATAATGGACTTCTCTTCTTGACTTATATTGGTGTGAATTCCCTTGAGCATTTAGCTCCTTAGGATCTAAATCCAACTTGGGGGTGGTCAACTGTAAGAAAGATGGTAGTGTAGTTGGCCTATGGTTAGGTGGAGAGCCAAATTCTCTCCCTCCATTTCTAGTTGTTTAGGTTATATAAATAAGTGTATTTACTTGTAGTTATGTTGCACTATGAATAATTAATGTTGCTATTATGTATGATAACAATGAATGTATCAACATTTTTGATCGAGGAAGGTGATATTCCTAGTTTTCTATAATGAAATATTGATATAAGTTCTCTCATGATTTTGAAGAGCTTGTAGAGCATGCATTTGCTGATATATTCTTGAGCTACAATGTTCTTTGCATGGTATTATATAAATTCTGATGTGTTTAGTTAATAATTATAAAGTGTGTATTTCATTGTCTAGCATGGCCATGCATATTTGGATGTTTAAGGCTATTGAATAAGCTTCCTAGAAAAGGATTGTGAATGGTATAATGTTTGATACATAAGTAGATATGATATTCCTGCGTGAAAATTCATTTTGTAGTTAATATGGTACTATTGTATTGAGTTTGTAGAGCACTGTTAGTTAGGTCCTAGCTGGTTTTACTTGCCTAATAATAGGCATGTTAGTAAATCCATTTATCATATTATGCTCATGTATAATGCCTGGAGTAGTAACGTTGGAATGAGGGTTTCCTTCTTGTGGGTATTATCATTTCGAGCAACACTAGGATTCAAGGAAAGCCTCGACGAAGTCCTTAGAAACTTTAGAGTTTTTAAGACTAAGTATTGTAGGAAATCAAACTTATATCTAGCGGTTAGATAAGTCATTGGAAGAAATGGTATCCAAACTGGATATGCTTTTAAGGTTGGAGGATGTATCTGGGATCCAAGCATCCGATTAGTTTGGACTTCCGCATTTTGGTGAAAGCGTCAAATTCGGAGTGAACTTGATGAATTGTGGAGAAAGTAAGTGAAAGGGTTATATCCAGAGTGGGGTCCATGTGGGGTATCATTGGTGTAAGGACGAATTATCTCGCAAGTGGCAGATATATCCGAGAATCTTGGACATTCAGGGCGGCGAGGAGAAGGAACAAATATGTGAAACCTTGGATGTAGGTCACATCTATATATGATTGTGAAATTGTGGTGATCTAGATATATCTAAGGATCTAACGGTGGTTCATGAGGTTTTCCACTGTGCACATCTTATGCATGCCTGGAAAGCACTTTTAGTAGAATATAAATAAACTCTTTGCATTGCATGAAGGGTTCAGGTTATGTAGGACATGCGTATTAAGATGATGTGCAGAGAGCCATGGATGAATGAATAAGGTCATTTAGATGCTATGTCATGTAGGTGACATGACAAAGCCACATGGGGTACTATGGTTTCCATGTGATAGTGACTTGTTGATGTGGAAACTGTCCACTGGTCAATCTTTGAGAAGGCTTAACTTTCAATCCAGATATCAGATTTCCATTAAATTTATATTTTTTGAAAGCTCTTGACGAGTCGAATACATTAACGTTGTTAACAAAAGCAATAATTACAAAAAGTAATATTTAAATTATATAATTAAATAAATAATTGGTAAATATTAATTATTTAAAATATAACTAAATATCTTATTTTTATATTCTTTTAATTTATATATTATTTTATATCCAATTTTATCTATAAAATTGGATATAATAGTAATATAAATTAAAAGAATACCAGAATTAAAATATTTAGTTATATTTTAAATAACTAATATTTAAAAATTATTTATTTAGTTTTATTTAATTATATAATTTAAATATTCCCTTTTGTAATTATTTCTTTTAAATAAATTATGCTAATATAAATTAATTAAGTAATTAATTCGCCAACAATTTGGTAGCATCCTTGCTAAAGCACACAAGTATTGGGTTTAGCTTTCATGTACACAAGTATTGGCCTTCGCTTTCATGTAATTAAATGCGAGGATGACTTTTAATTTGGGTGGTTTTAAACTATATGAATTTTAATTTTAATAGTAATATTAAAATTTTACATATATTATTTTGTTTTTTAAATAAATAAATTATATTATTGTAAAATATATATAATTTTCTAAAATTATATCAGTGTAAGTGATTGAATTTTAATTTTTTAAACCTAAATGCAAATTTTGAAAAGATTTAATAATATAAGCAATTTGAGGTTTTCACAGTTACTCATATTGTTGTTGGAAATTTCCCGAAATGAATTGTGGAGCGTTGAAGAACATTTTTATAAGAAGAGGAACTAGGGTCCTTGGGTAAGAATTAAAGAGAATTAAAATTGGTCAAAGGTTAAGACGAAAAATAGTGATTTAAATTTAGAAATAGTTGTTGAGATAGGTTTAAGGTAATTAATGATTAAAACAATTATTTGGCCAAATTTAAATAAGGCCAAACCCAAATATAATGATTTAAATAAATTTAGTCTTAATGAAAGGTTAAATAAGAATTTAGAATAAATTAATTAGAAATAATTGTTAAATTAGATTAGAGCAACTAAAAATGTAATCAATTATTTGTCATATTCAAACCAAGTCAAATTTAAATCAAGTCAAATTGATCTTTAGGAATTTTCAAAATAACAAATTTGTAAAATTGTTAAATAGATTAGAACGATTTAATTTAGGTGATGAACAAATTAAATAAGTAAAATAATAATTACCAAGATAATGTAGCAAAGTTAGATTATAGAGGGAAGGATACAAGTTTAAGGGCACATTAAGACCAAAAAAAAAAGAGAATAAAGAGAAGATAAAAATATTAAAAACAATTAAAATGAAGGATAGAAAGGAAGGATAAATAACTAATGAGAAAAATTGGTTAAATAATAATTAAAGATATATAAGGAGAACGGAGGGGTTTTTTCAAAACAAAATGTAAACTAAAGGGAAAGAAGATAACGAAGGGAGGGGGAATTTTAATGGGCGAGATGGTGGATAACAAACTACAATGAAAAGCTAAGCCTCAATCCATCCTCACTATTAAATTTATTAGGGTTCTCCTCAATTTCAAGGGTTTTTTGAATAATTCAAGAGTTATAAAAACAAATCAAGTGGTTGGACTTCAAAGAGTGTTCAACAATAGTAGAATACTATCGTTGATATTTAATCACCAAACTCCAATAATATGTGGGCTCCACATTCTCCTATATTAAGGATTCTTTCGATTTTATTCAAAAAACCAAAAACATCTGGATTGATGAGAATGACTTGTTGGTCAATTTTGACATCGTATCCCTTCTCACCAAGATTCTCGTTCCCAAAGCTTTATCACTAATCTTGTAGTTAGTTGATCCTGAAACCTTGAACCTGATCCAAATTTGCCTCACCTCAACTTTTTTCTCTTTTAAAGGTACCATCTACAAGCAGACGAGAGATACATCTATGGGCTCCCACCTTTCTCTGATAGTTGCTAATATCTTTATCAAGCACTTTGAAGCTAGATCTTATAACTCTTGGTATATCAAACCTAAATGTTGGTTTTGATTTGTTGATGACACTTTAGTCTTATGGCAACATGGTTGTCGTGCACTTGATTCTTTTCATTCCCATCTCTAACAATATTCCCCTTATATCCAATTCACTATGAAAATAAAATCAAATAAATCCCTCCCTTTCTTAGATGTCCTGATTACCCACCTCCCCAATGGCTCTCTTTCCCATCAAGTTTATAGAAAAATGACCCATGCTAACCGCTATATCCACGCCCTTTCACGTCACCACCCATCCCAAAAGTCACATGTTTTCAAGACCTAGAACTCTAAAAATCTTGTTTCTCAATTTCTTCAGCTAAAAACCCCATCCGCTCTAAGCTTTCAAAGCCAATGTCTATTCAACCTTGCAAATCTTTAAACCCTTTCAAGTTGTTTATCAACCTAGGACAAGCAATTCTAATCCCTCTCTCCCCCATGGCCAAGTTACTCTCCTGCACATGAAAGGTACCACAAATCTTATATTGAAATTCCTGGCCAAGAAGAACATTAAAACCGTTTTTAAGCTCCATAAAACCCTACAACAATTATTTCGATCAACGAAAGAAAAATTTGATCCCATGCTAGGATCGAGTGTCTATGAGATTCCTTGTTCATGCGAAAAATCATATATTGGCCAAACTGGTCACCCTTTCAAATCACGCCTCAAAGAGCATATTGTTGACATTAATCATAACCTACTTGCTAAGTTTTTTTATCATTGAACACTCTTTTAAGTCCAAACATTTGATCTATTTTTATAACTCTTGATTATTCAAGAAACCATGGAAATCAAGAAGATGCCTAATAACTTTGATAGGTATGATGGATTCAGGTTTAGCCATTCATGGTAGCCCATTATCCACCATCTCACCCATTAAAATTCTCCCCTCCCTTGGTTACCTTCTTTCCCTTTGGTTTACTTTTTCTTTTGAAAAAAACCCCTTCCTTCTCCTTTCTTATATATCTTTATTTATTGTTCAACTTTTTTTTGTGATTAATTATTTGTTCTTCCTTTTTATTCTTTCTATCTTTCATTTTAGTTATTTTTAATGTTTTTATCTTCCTTTTATTCTCTTTTTGTGTTAATGTGCTCCTTAACTTTTACCCTTCCCTCTTTCATATAGCCTTGCTATATTATCTTAGTAATCATTATTTTATTTATTTAAATTCTTTATCACCTTAATTAAATCATTCTAATCGATTTAACAATTTAAAAAATAAATTATTTTAAAAATTCCTAAATATTAATATGACTTGATTTGAATTTGACTTGGTTCGAATCTCACAAATAAGTGATTTAATTATTAATTACTTTAATCCAATTTAACCATTATTTCTAATTAGTTTATTCTAAATTATTAACCTTAAGCTATTTTTATTTTAACTCACTATATTTCAATTTAACCTTATTTAAGTATGGTCAAATAATTGTTCTAATCATTAATTACCTTAAACCAATTTTAACAACCATTTTAAATTATTTTGTTTTAATTTATTTTAAATTCTTAAATTTCAATTTAAACTTGTTTAAATTTGGTCAAATATTTGGTTTAATTTATTAATTACCTTAAACATATTTTACTCAATATTCCTGATTAATAATCTTAATTTATTATTTCCATCTTGACTTTTGACAATTTTAATTCTCTTTAATTATTATCCAAAAACTTCTAGTTCCTCTTTCTATTAAAAAAAAAACTCTTCAACACTTGTTTAATTATATAACTCTTTGGTCCCTAATAATACATAAAACAAGATTTAATAGTATTAAAATTAGTATGATAATTAGATAATTATAAATTGTGATTTTTTAAATCACAAATTAATTTTCCACATCACAAATATGTTAATAAAAGTAAATAAAATTACAAATTTATTATTTTGTAAATATAATACCAACTTAAAGTAGGTTAAAATAGAAAAAATTTAATTAAATATTAAGTAAAACATGCAACTCAAATCCTAGTGCTAAAAAAAAAATACTATTAATTATTTTACATTTAAAATCAATAATTTTTAGCATTATGGACCTCGTATCCGATATTTCAACTAAAGTTAGGCGTGCACGGCCTTTTAACAACACTTTCACATCGACTTTGACTATGCATGTAAGATTCCATTGTATTTATTTGTTTACAAATTCTAAACGACCATGCATGTCAATGCACAACTATGTGAGTTTGGTAGAGTGCCCTCTCACATTCGAGGGATATTTGAAATCTACATGGTTAACTTTTTCGAGGCACGTGGTGCGACTTCAACATAACTTGTAATAAAATAAATTGAGAACTATAGTTAATTGGCTAAATATGGTATTTAAATAACATAAAGTAAAGTAAAGTAAGATAATGTTGATCACTACGGTGGGACCAATGCGTAATGGAAATTGCAACATTCTTCAAACTCTGAAGTCTCTTTCCATTAACCACACGCTCGGGTTCATAATTAATTATTGTTCAAACCATAATGCCGCTTTGATTTTGAACCGATGACATTGCGTTTTGAAGATTCTCGGAACAAGGTAGAACAAAATAATATCTAATTCTACGCTATGGATATGGATATGAAAATGATAGGTATATATACATCCTTTGTTTGTTTAATAAATGTCTGAATGTAAATGATAATAGAAATGAAATAATTTAATTCTAAAATTACAATTAAGTTAAATATTGGAGTGATGTATAGTATTTTTTTTTTTTTTTAATAGGGTGGCTAGTCCCTTGAAGAAGCATTATATTAGGTTAGTATGTAATTTTTTTTTTTACATATATATATCATATCAATCAATATCATTCACAATATACCAAATATACCATACAATGATACATTAATCGCTGCACAACATCATCGCAATAGGGATCGAAACTAGACGGGGAATCAGTAAGCCATCAGCCCCGCCGTTGAACCATGCACTCGCGTGCAATGTATAACACTTAATATTAATAAGATAAATAATAATTTTTATGCTCAATATACTATGAAAAATAAAATAATTAATTTTAATTATTATATCTATATCTATATATATAAACATATTTTTTTATATTCATTATTAATTTTAGAATTATTAAATTTTTAAGAAGCGTTTAATTTTTTATTAAACAATAAGCTTTGTATTCTTATAAATTTAATCTCTCTAAATACTTGACAGACATACATGTATTCTATTATAAATTTAATCTCTACTAATATGGCAGATATACATATATATAGTTTTATTAATGATTTTAAATAGACTATATAATTAAAATTAAAGAAACTATAATATTGTTTTAACCATAATTTTCTTTTAACTATTATTCTATTTATTTTATATTTATTTAGTTTATTTAATTATTTATTTATTTTATATATAATTTAAAAAGAAAAATATTTATATAACATAATATTATAACATCTCTTCTATATTAAACTAAAAAAAACTCTAATCAAAATAAATCAATAAAAGAAACAACCTTCTTGAATCGTAATGCCATATAATATCAACAAGTAATTTATAAAAAAGTAATTTATAAAATTAAGTAAGCAAAAAGCATATCCATGTTAGAGTCTCTCTAACCCCAAAAACAACATTCTTGAATATTAATGCCATGTAAATATCAACTAGTAAATTATAAAATCTCAAATGGTTAAACAAAAGCATAAAGAATATTTTGGTTAGAGGCTCTCTAACCCACATATATGCCTCAGTGAATCCGTTTTCATTTATCATTATCTTACTTAACTTGCAAAGTTAAACATTGTTTAAGGTACAAATGGAATAATGGAAATTTGCTACCTCAACAAATGGAAGTATGAGGACAAACGATTAAGTTACTGATGATGATTAAAATAAAGTCCTTGTATGATGATGTTTATGACAAACAATAAGAGGATTTTTGTTCATTGTGAAAAGTTGCATAGTTTAAAATCTTAAGAATAAATAAAACATTATTTTTTTTATTTTAAATAATTAAATTTCTTATTTATTTTACAGTGAGTGTCTTTATATTTTTGTTTATTTTTATTTTTGTTTTAGTATAAGAAGTGATGCTGTAATGTTACATAAATAATTTGATTTATAAAACTAAAATAAAAAAAAATAAAGATACAAAATTTTTAATAATAAAATTAAAGAATAATAAAATATAATTAATAATTATAAGTTTAACTATAAAATTTATAAAGTTTAATTAAAGTATAAACATATAAAGTTGAATTAAACTAAAAATTATTGTGTTTTACAAGCCCATGGTATTGCATTGTTTATTTAAAGGCTTAAGCAAATCTATTATGGAATGCAATAGAACCAGCTTAGATTTATCTTAACTCCGGACTTGATTCCTCTTGGTGTTTGATAGATTTGGAATTAAGATGGATATAAACTAGTATTTAGATAGGAGATAATAATGAATATGAATTGGGGAGTATAAATTTAGACTCATTTTATATAAAAAAAATAGTGGTTGTAGAGAAATTAGTAAACAGATAGGACGAATATTGCACCTCTAAACTCGTTTCAAACAAATTGTAACACCCCTTATGTTGGCCCCTGTTTTGTAGATATTAATGATGACTATGTGGCACCAACATGGAGGATCATGAATAGCTGAGATATTTTGTAAAGTATCAAACTATAATGAAATTTGATTAGCTTGCGTGAGGGAGAAGGATGACAAATCCACTAACTAGGGCGATTCTTGAGCAGGTGTGGCAGGACATCCCACCAGTGGATAGCTAGAAAAGGAAATGATGGGAAGACGACAAGCTATTATGCGGATTTCTTGATATTGATTCCACAATGTGGAGAAGATTATGTAACAGGCCTGGTGAAAATTTCATGGAATAACAATTAATAAAGACAAAATAGTAACCACGGTTGGTGGGACACTTATTCCAAGTTGAATCTTGGGCAAGACATCCTAGTGTGGGTGTTCATTTGGTTATTAATGGCCAAGAAAATTGGCAAAGGTAATGGCTAAGGCTTTGGGAAGAAAAGATGGAATTTTTGACACATTTATTTATGAAAATAATGGAAATTAGGAGAAAATGGAGGTGAAAGGTCATAGCTTGCATGTGAGGTGGAAAATGAAGGAAACTAATAGAAAATGAAGAAAATAGAGGCCGCATTCATAAAAAGGATTATGAGGATCAATTGGTAACATTCTGTCAGATTAGTGTTGGAGCTCTCTGATTATTCTCTCTCTCTCTCATACTCTTGGATACCTAGAGTTTTCTTGGAGCACTCTTGGAGGGTGTGGCATACTTGGAGTTTTGGAGTAAGAAGGAAAAAGAAGACAAGGAAAGCACAAGAGGACATCGGGATTAACAACTACAATAGATTTTTCTTGCAGGTACCGAGCTGCATGTATGTTTTCCTCACTAGTTTTAGCATGCATGGCATATGCATGTGGTTTGTTGGTTGTGATCTGTTATTGGCATGGAGGATGGTCGGGAATGACAGTGGATTTCCTATCCTTGTCATTTCTATGATAGCCGTGGTGATTGTGGATTTTTTTCCTTGTTTTGTTGTGGTTGGTTTTCGTGTTAACTTACCTTGGGTTCAGTTAGTAGTCTTGGAAGCCCTGGTTGGAAAAACCCATGGAAGACATGTAACATCTTGTGTAAAGTTACTAGTCATGGAAGTCTTGGTTTGACAAATGCTCTGGAAGCCCTTAGTGGTTTAAGTTACTAGACATGGAAGCCCTCGTTCGACAAATGCTCTCGAAGACCAATTAAATTTGTGAGCTGAGTTACTATTCTTAGAAGCCTTGGTTGGAAAAATGCTCTAGAAGCCTTGGAAGGCTTGGATAAAGACTAATTTGATGATGATTTTGTGATTTCCTCCCATGAGGTGGAATCATTATTGGAGGGGTTGAGGTTGATTGCGTAAGGAAGCCTTTGATGGTTTTGGATTGATGTGTTCTATGAAATCCCACATTCATGATTGGAATATGGCACAGGGGTGAATGGATGAAGAGATATTTGGCTAAGCCATTCTATGGTCGGGTGTGTTATAGACATTTTGGGCACTGCAACCCCAATCATAAATGTCCATAAAATGAGGGCTCTTAAGTCCCTAAAATTGTTGCTTCACTACTTCAAGGAACAAGGTCAACTGATTACATCATCTCCCAGAAGTTCTCCACTAAAAACCGCTCAGAAATGGTCAAAACTAGACCATACTGAATACCCAGTGCAGAGGGTGCGATGCATACTGAAGGGCCCCTCTGTAGGGTGTGATGGTCAGGAATGGACAAATGGTAGGGAAAACTTGCGAGGTGGAAGATCATGGAATCTTCTAGAAGCTTCCCCTCTGACACTTGCCTCTCCGTTTTCGACTAGGGATGAGCAAGAGATCATCAGTCTCCAAGTGGAATCAAGAACTATCAGAGAGAGGACACTAATTAAGAGCCCAGAAGATGACTCACCCGCCTACAATCATCTATATATGGATCCCTCATCACAGAGATCCAGAGGCTGGAATCTTGTATCTTGTAGAGAAGTGTTGTTGGTTTTCTGGTGAAACTTCATAGTGTTGGGTGATCTAAGCTTTACTTGAGGTGAAGAAGGGATTTCTTGCTGGAGGATGATGCTGGGTTAGAAAATATGGTTGTAATCCTCCTGCTATTCTTGATATTAATAAAGCTATTCAAGTTTTCCTCCATATTCTTGTATGTTTGATTATATATGCATTTGTATGGTTAACACATATCTCGTCCTGTGTTATTTTTTAATATATATCTCTGTTCTTCGATAGTAGTATGTTGCTTTGATTCCACAGGTGCTCTTTGAAGCTGGGTAGATGAAGAAGAAGTTGCAAAGACCTATCAGGAAGGAGAGGAATCAAACAAGGAAACCAAGCGCAAGACTAAGGTTGGTGTCCTTTGTTCCACTCATATCTATTTTCATAAAGGAAATCGAAAGTAGACTTTACTTGTTTGTTTCTAAGATAGCTACCAGTCTTAGTGAGAATAACAACTCCGAGTGGACACTATTCCTGGTAACAAAATGGTGACTCCACTAGGGAGAGAATAGATTGTTTGTTAGTCTATCTTTGTTTAGTTTATAAACTTATAGATGGAGCCTCAAGTCAAGCCAGCTAGCCTTCAAACTGCATTTTTTATACAAATGCAAAGTAGATCAATGTTGCTTCAGTCTATCTCCAGGTTTTGTTTATGAATTAAACAATAGATCTGCAAACGTTCTAATTTCCCTAACTGGTAGCTCTAATAACCTCCTTAGATCAACCCCTCTGATTTACATTTACTGAACATCACTTACTCGTCCTAAATGCCTGAACAGAATTGCAAATTGTGAGCGAAAACTCGTTAAAAGTCTCGCACTGGTACCATCAGACCCTTCCTTCAAGGCAATCTATATGCATCGCACCTCCCGTGTGCAGTAGGTGCGTTGCATACCGAATTCACTGTGTGACAGGTGCGATGGTCAGGGAAGGTTAACTTTACCTTCAGACTTTGGTTTTTCTTTCACTATTTTCAGTTCTATTGAGGAGTTTTGCTGTCTGTGGTCAGTATATCTCTATGAAAGCCCCCTTCTCTTACATCATTTTGCCTCTATTGTGCAAAGAACTGTAAGTGTTTTTATGTATTGTGCACCGTTTTCAGTTCCTTTTTGCAAAGAAGTAGCATAGTCGAACTGTCGTTTTTAGTTATAGAAGAGAATCCCATTATTCTTGATAGTCGATTATATAGTTACTCTTGTATATGATTTGAATTAGCAGTTTTTAAAGTTTCGAAAAGCAGTTTTCATTTCGAAATCACAAAGTGTCTCTCTTACCTTCACTTCATTTTGAAAAGAAATTTGTTGAGTATTGTCACTTTGAAAATAATTCATATTTGCACTTAGCTTTCTTATCATCATTCATACATTAAGAAGGCTGAAAACAAATACATGCATGTTCATTTTCATTTAGACTGCTTGGTTTGATTTAGGATGGTGCATTTAGTGTGTGCTCTGTGCTCTTTGTTGAAAGATTCTCAACTTTCTTTCCTCAGTAGATAGGATTTTCATTGCCAAAAGAAGATTAAACAATTGTTTATCATCTTAATCTACATTTTAAGAATTGCATACACATCACGCGGTGAACCTGAAAGGAAAATTTTTAAACAAGATCAACCTAAAACAAATTTAATGAATCTAACAACGCTTTGGAACCTAACGGAAAACATCTAGAGGTCTAGGCTAGAGATGTATTCTGGCGTCATAAAACCTGGTAACTATTGTTTTCATTGTTGGTTGGGTGATTCCTCCACCCTGAGATGGAAAGTGCTAGTACGGACTTGTGCTCCCATGTACCGTCGAGTATATATTGGGAGACCACAATAGGCTGCATCCCTTATCCTTCGAAAGCTGTGTCTGCCACCCTATCAATCGCAATGGACTGAAGACAGCATTCGGGAAGATTAACTGCCATACCATAAAAAGTATTCTGTAGTTTTGCGATTGATTTGGTAATCCCCTCTACCTAGATTTCAAGAGAAGTCTATTTTGCTCCTTTTCAAGACTCCTTAAAAGAAAAGGTCCATCTGAGCACTTGTAACTTCAGGCTCATTAAAAATCGAAGGCGATTAGAGTCATATTTTGTTTTTTCTCGACTCTTTAAAATTGAAAAAACAAGTTGTGTCAAAGCATCTAAAATTTATTTTAATCGGAATAACATCATAAATTCCCTCATTGGTCTTTAGGTTGAGAAAAATGGTGTCTACCAACCAAGGATTTCCCCTTGGAGGAAATCCTAGTCCTTTATGCTCTTGGGGAGATGTTGGTGCACCCCATATGGCCACATTGTCACTTCCAGGGTTGAAGATTGGTTTGCCCGTATGGCTCTTCTCTACCTCTGTCATTCAGAATCCCGTAATTCCTGAAAAGTCAAGTCAACAACTAGATGATACTAGAGTTTCCCCCAAACCTTCTACTTCGTCTATTTCTCCCTCTCCTCCCTCCTCTTCGCTCGATAAAGCTGGTAAAGCTAAAGATCAAGTAACTGAGAAGAAGAAGAAGCAGAAAGAGAAAAAAGAAAAGAAGAAAAAAGAACCAAAAATGAAAGGGGGCAATCAGGCGTCATCTAGAGAAAATCCTCACACCGCACCGTCTAAACCTAAATCTCCATGTGTCATTTGCAATGGAGACCACTATCACCGAGATTATCCCTGCATCCCTCGGATCTTAAGGGACCGGTCTCCTCGTTTTCACAATCTGGTGCCGTCAACCTCTGATGATCATGTTGAAAGCACACCATCAACCAGTGAAAGTGAAGTATCTCGACAGAATAGGAATCATAAATTTCCTTGTAAAATGTGTGAAGGAAATCATGTCGTCCATCATTGTCCCTTCATTGACGAAGCTAAAAAAATTTTGGATGACCGTCCTGCTTCACCATGATGGCACCCTCCTGGATATAAAGAACTCTTGCCAAGTCCCCCACTAGATGAAAATCCGGCTAGCATGCCATTGTGGTTGGATGAAATGTCTATCATTGAAAATGAACCCTCTGAATCCATACTAGACGAAAGTCAATAGGTCTAGGTGATAGTTGACCTGGTCTTGCGTTCAGAATGTTCATCTTCGAATGATACCGTCACTGAAGAGAAAGAGAACGACATCGTTCAAATTCTTTTTGTAGACACAGACTTCGATGAAGTTGAGGGTAGTCTACCCATTCCTTTATCACAGGAGGGAAGTTCATCAGAGTCATATCCAACCGTCTATTCGGTCCCACCTCCAAGCAACCTAGTCGTTTCCTTCAACTGGAATCTACTAGGCAAACTCTGTTTACCAAGTAGTGTACCATTCAGAATCATTGTACAAGCTTATAGAATGGTCATGGCTGGTACCATCATCAATGAAGGGGATTTTGTGAGTATCGTTTCATCAACTGCTTGGAAAGCACTCGGTTCACCATCGCTTTTGCTTGAAATGAGAAATTTGACAGGCTCTGACGAAGGAACCAGTCGACCATTAGGGATCCTTCCAAATGTGCCCATTACTTTGAGAAGGAAAATCATTCACATGAATGTGATGGTAGTTAAAGGACCCCTGGATTATAATCTACTCCTTGGATGTGACTATATTTATTGCATGGGAGCCATCGTCTCCTCACTCTTTAGAGTAATGTGTTTTCCGCACAAAGGCAGAATGGTCAAGCTCATAGACCAATTGTCATTCCCCGGTTCACACATTGCAAATAGTCAAATGCCACCCTTAAATGGTCTTTTCGCGCAAGAAATGTCTCATTGATCTCCAGTCTATCCACCTGATGAGCGCGAGTGATTCAGGAGGATGTAACGGAAACCCAAGGTGCATGCACGCTGGTCTGTTTTAGCAGGAAAACCTTGGGTATAGAGTAGGTTTCCATGGAGGATATATGACTAGTCTGACAAACCCGTCCTCACAGGAAAATGGGATTAGGCTGGAATAAGATACCTTCATTAAATTTATATGAGTGGAGGCATTTGCACCACTCACCTTTGTCTATTTCGTTAGACATCGCCAAGGAAGCATTTTGTCCGCAACGCGGATGGAACTTTCATGGTAACTTGGGAATTTTTTGCTATACCAGGGGGCATGCAAACCTTTCCGCATGCAAGCGAAGATCGACCATTTATTTTTTAAATTTGTAGGTCCTCTAACCCTTTAAACCCGTAAGGCTAGTCGTTTCCTAGCTTGCATAAAGAATGGATCTGGGGCAAAGCTTACAAAAGGTGCAAGCCCCATAAAAAATGGCATCTTAGATGAGACATCCTTATTATACGACTCGCAAGCAGTGTTACCGTAGGGTTCAAGCTCGTTTAAAATTAAACCCGCCACGAGCAGTTTTAACGTGGAATTCAAGCTCATTAAAAAATAAACATAAGCATTGAGCAAATGTTTCCCCCAAAGTTTAAGCTCATTAAAAAATGAACCGGTAAATAACCATTATGAATGCCTTATCATCAGCTTTTGAGCCTTGGTCATGTTCTCATCATCACCTCCACTCTATTTTTAGCCGATCATTCACCTCCATTTGATTGTTTACCCTTTCGAGGAACATCTGCGAAGAGTGACTCTATTAGCCATCCTTGTGACACTGCTGTGATTGGAAAATTCCAAACCTTACTTGGAATCAGCTACTACCCAAAATCATCACTTGTTCCTCGGAAAACGAGTCTCCTTTACGATCTTTTCAACTGACTCATAAAATATGAAAAGATTGTCGAGCGATTAGCCTCTTCAGGTCGTTAAAGTCATCGGAAGTGATATCCCTCCTCTAGATTTTAATCTTTTTGGACTTGAGGGATTATTACACAAAACGATCGAGCACTTGTCTTGTTCCGCTCGTTAAAATTATCGAAAATTCATCCCTTTCGTATTATTTTAGCTTTTTCGGACTTAAGGGATTATATGACGAAAAAGAATATTTGGAGTCTCCTTTCTATCCCTTTTAGACTCTCTAAAATTGAAAAGGACCGAATTATCTTTGTTGTTAAACTCGTTAAAATTGAATAGCGACAAACTCGTCCAAATGGACGAGAACGAGTTTCACTGTCACTAGGCTCGTTAAAACATAGCGACAGGTTCACTCGAAGGGAAGATTATAGAACAAGCATATGTTATCCTCCTCAAGCTTGAAAAAAATAAAGAGGTACTGGTCAGAAATGACTAGGGAAAATTGGGAAGAGAACTTGAAAAAACTTTATTGGTAGCAAGTCGCTCTTGAACATGACACTTTCCTTCCCCATCTGAGTCGGGTTGGGTTGTTTCATTCACTAGGCAAATCACCATTGGTCTGTCACACCATCCATATTTGGGGTTAAAGCTACCAATCCATCATCAGTGTCGCGGATATGTTCAAGAGAAGTCATTCAGAGAATTCACCTGTGCATCACCCACTGCAATAAATTTACGCTACATTCTTTTCATGACTGCCACCCTGAACACTGTATCATCAGATCGTTTTCACCTCCAAAATCATTTGCTTTGTTCCGTGTCGTAGATGTGGGAATCATTAAGGCCCTCCTACGATGGGTCACTTCTTGTCAACATCAGCTCATTATCCAAGAAGTCGACCTAGGAACAACCCTTCGAGTACTTTAAAGCTTGCATTCCTCAATGGCAAGTTTCTCACTTTCGGTGACAGGTTTACATTAATGGCCTTCGACCGAGAGATTTTGCGTGGTGTTTGATGCCAAGTCCTTTTTCACACCGTGTGAATTGTACTGTAGTACCTTGAGGGTCATTGTCATTATTGGTGATTCTTCTCATGCCTGTTAATAGCTTACATCATTGGCTGGTAATTAGGCGATGCCTTTCCATGTTCGACTCCAGAACATTTTTTCACATGGATCAACTTGTACTCCGAGTGAAGATTGAACGAGTTTTGAAGACCCTGGATCTAGTTTCATCCATCCTGGCTGCAATATATTCAGGAATATAAAGACATCAAATGTACATCATTGTCGAACAGATGATCATCTAAATCAAAGGATGATGGTCCAAATCATCAGTCTGCCACACAAACGATTGTCTGTCCTATGTACATGAAAATGAATTTATAAATCTGAGCACGGGAATGCCTGCCTCAGCTAGATCATGAAAAAAATGTTCTCAAGATAATGTATTGTATTGTATCTTATTACAGGTCACCTCCCAGCTCGAAAAAACTTTGGATCCTCATGGTAAAGCATTTCACCCGACATCAAAAGATTAATGACCTCATGCTTTAGGGGGCAATTGTTATAGACATTTTTTGGCACTGCAACCCCAATCATAAATGTACATAAACTGAGGGCTCCTAAGTCCCTGAAAGTGTTTCTTCACTGCCTGAAGGAACAAGGTCAGCTGATTACATCATCTCCCAGAAGTTCTCCACTAAAAATTGCTCAGAAATGGTCAAAACTGGACCATACTGAATACCTAGTGCAGAGGGTGCAATGCATATCACCTTCCTAGTGTAAAGGGTGCGATGCATACTGAATGGCCCCTCTGTAGGATGCGATGGCAAGGAATGGACAAATGGCAGGGACAATTTGCGAGGTGGAAGATCATGGAATCTTCCAGAAGCTTCCCCTTTGACACTTCCCTCTCTGTTATCAACCAGGGATGAGTAAGAGATCATCAATCTCCAAGTGGAATCAAGAACTATCAGAGAGACAACACTAATCAAGACCCCAGAAGATGAATCACCCCCCTTCAGTCATCTCAATATGGATCCCTCATCACAGAGATCCAGAGTCTGGAATCTTGTATCTTGTAGAGAAGTGTTGTTGGTTTTCTGGTGAAACTTCATAGTGTTGGGTGATCTAAGCTTTACTTGAGGTGAATAAGGGCTTTATTGGTGTAGGATGATGCTGGGTCAGAAAATATGGTTGTAATCCTCTTTCTCTTCTTGATCTTAATAAAGCTATTCATGTTTTCCTCCATATTCTTGTATGTTTGATTATATATGCATTTGTATGGTTAACACGTATTTGGTCTTGTGTTATTTATGAATATAGATCTCTATTCTTCGATAGTAGTATGTTGCTTTGATTCCACAGGTGCTCTTTGAAGCTGGGCAGACAAATAAGAAGTGGCAAAGACCTATCAGGAAGGAGAGGAATCAAACAAGGAAACCAAGCGCAAGACTAAGGTTGGTGTCCTTTGTTCCACTCTTATCTATTTTCATAAAGGAAAGCGAAAGTAGACTTTACTTGTTTGTTTCTAAGATAGCTACCATTATTAGTGGGAATAACAGCTCCGAGTGGACACTACTCCCGGTAACAGGGTGGAACGTGGATGTCCCATCCTGGGTTTGGATTTTGCTTCATCAATATGAGGTTATTTATTATTGTATTTCTATGAGTCTTATACTAGTTTATATGTGGATCATATGGTTATGAATTCATTGGTATTTGTGTTGCTAGTATGATAGTTATATATATGTTTGATGATAGTGGCTATGTATGGCTCTCATCATGTTTTTACTGGTAAATGAATGAACAATGTATCTATGAACTAATGGATTAAATGGCAATTGATGTGTTGAGGCATCAATGCAACTTGGTCTCTGGCCCTAAAAAAGTGGCTCAAATTCGAGTAGGTTGGAACAACGCTATGCAAAATAGTCACTGGAACTCACTTGCAAGTTAGTGAGAGTGTTTAGGGGTCCACGGACACTAGCATACCTATAGCATGAGAGCATCCAAAGGTCAAGTGGTCCAAAAGCTAAGTGGGACCCAAGGGATGGTTGGTAGTGTTTTCACTTACCGCAAAATGTGTTTCTAGTTGTCCAAAGAGTAAATGAGCAGAGAAGTTTTCAATCATTTTCCAAGTTGTGGAAGGACTCAAAGCCTAAATTAGACCCACTCCATTGGGAAGTGATCTAAAAAAGCTTTGCAACTATATGTGGAATTCCAAAAATGGACTCTTGGATCGAAACATATGGTGTACTGAAGTTCAAGGATTGAGGCATTAGGAAGGAATATATGAGGTCCGATATCTAAGAGAACACATATTAGAGGTCCATAGATATCAGCGATTGCAACATCATAGCATCGACCATATCGACGATCACAACCTTAGAGAATCATGCATATCGGTGATCATATATCAGAGGTCAAGCATATTAGTGCATCACATATCAAAGGTCCTGAATATTGGAGCATCGACAAATTAGAAGGTCATTGAACTGGTAATCAGAACTTCTTAAGGTGACAACCATTAAGAAGTTGTGATTTACATAGTCTTTCGGTAGTTTTAAATACCGCTAGGAACACTGGCAAAGGATTAACAAAGGATTTCATTGCAAAAAAAAGGGTGGATGGGCCTTTTCTCTCTCCTCTAGTGAGACACATGGAAACACATGATTGGTTCCAATAAATCATAGTGGCATCCGACATCATCATGAAGTGGCAGTACAAAATGACATGTGAAAGGCAATTTTGGCATTTTGACTGGGCCTAAGAGGACAAATCTGGGTGACATGTGTCACTGCTCATGAGGTTCCATGTGGAGTGGTCACGTCATATTGGAGATCTCATATTGGAGGCTAAGGATATGGGCACTTTGTAACACTTGATACTAGAAACAATTGCGATAAGGGGGCTTTGATATTGGGCTAGCACAGAGATCGCAAAGACTCAAAGAACTAGAGGCATGGAGTTGGGCCCAAACACTGAGAGCTATGGGCTATATCAAAAGTGGGAATATCGCAACTCCAGAGTTAAATCCTTGATTTGAAACTTCCAATGAGAGGGGCTCCGATATTTGTCTAGCACATAGTCAAGAAGAACATAAATAACCAAGGGCGCTAAGAACTTAAGAAACGAAAAATATCCCCCGATGGGAAGAAAAACTCTCTAGTGATGAGTTCCATTATTGCAGCAAGGATTCCGCAACTCCTAGGGCTACCAACTTTACTTCATCAAACTGGGGTTCATACAAACTTGGAGGTTACATTGTTGTATACATAGTAGATGAGATGGTCTACTCTTGTCACTTTTCAACTAGGGCAATAGGCCATTAGGGTTTTTCAAACTAGTCTTCTATTGACTCGAAGGATTTTGACTACCAAATAGAAAAGGGAAAACTATTCTTAATGCATAGATGAAATTGTTAACTTTAGGTATGTTCTATGGTTAGAGAAATTTATTTCAATTTTCATAGTTAGCTCAATATCTTTTCCAGATTAGCAATCACATTAACATTAAGGTAAATTGCAGATAGAACGTAAACATAGATCGTAGAAGAAAAGCCAAGACAGGAAGACACAAGATGTGGTGTTAGACAGGGACAAACCCCATTGTGGAAAAACCCTTGATCAATTCTTCTTTATGTTCTTCAATAGTTCAATAGGAAGAAAGAGAGAGAGAGAGAGAGAGAGAGATAGTGAATTTTCAATAGAATTCAACACTTTGACTTATCTAAATAAGAGCATAGATAATCTCTAAGAAAATGATACATGTGATAGCTGAACTTAGTTGAATACATACTACCTCAACTGATTCTCCAAGGTGACTCCTTCACCTATCATTGTGTTGCACGTCATCATCATGTTCCACCTCACTATGCCGCACTTGTCATCATGTTGCACCTCACCTTTTTGCACCATGTTGCAACCGTCATCACTATGTTCGACCTCATAACCATGTTGCACACATCATACTGTTGCACCTTATTCTACCACTATTGTCACGTGTGTCATTGTTGCACGATGATGGCACAATTGTCCCATGTGCCATAGCTAGACCATGCTAGCCACTACTGTCCCATCTTGCATATAGCTGTCCCAATATTACTGACATTCCTATTCCATGTTTGGCATATTATTGTCCCATTTGTTATGCTCCAACAAGAACCATTGCCTAACTGTCCCATTTGGCATGTTGTACCTTCCTGTTGACCTAATGAGTTTGTAGCACTATGATTGTTGTTGTCTGATTGTTAGTCATGACTACTCGTTTGATTTCTAGTTGTGCCATTGACCTACAACAACCCAACAATCATGCCCAAAACATACCATGAACATGGTTGCCTCCTCATGTTGTTGTTCTTGGCATATGGATGCCCCTAACACTTCCATGCTCACCTGTTTAGGAGTGACTAGGCCTATAGCCTGCAAAGACCTTAGTTGCATATACACCAAGCACCTAAGATGCATGCTACAACTCACTATTCTCAGGTCTATTTGGTTGTAGAAAACTAGGCTTTCTTAGGGCACACAACAGTCCTTAACCAGCCTTATTTTTATGCCCAAACGTACTCCCAAGAGATGCGGTTGTCCTTCTTTGAGGGGCCGAGGGTGGCTGCCTCAATTCTAGGCTGCCCTTGTCCACCCTTCGACTTGCTTGTAATTTACTGCAGCACCCTACAGTAAGACTGTGTAGGATTGTGGCTACCTTTCCATGGATTTGCACCCTTCCAAAGTGTCCTCAAACTGTCCTATGGTTGTGGCTATTCCAGCAAGGGAACTCAACCCCTTCTTTAGCACTTCAGACCCTTAAAATAAACCCAAAATAGTCCTCCTTTTACATGATGTACCCGCCTCTTCTTTCTGCGACTACCATAGGGAATTGTCCTCCTTCAATGAGCTCCCTTCTTCAGCAAATGGATGTGTATTGTTTTCATGGGCTAGGTCTTGATAGGACTGTGACTAGGACTGTTAAGACCTCCTCCATAGCTATGTATATCCTCCTTCTTAGGATTGCATTAGGGCATCATACTAGCGATCCTTTACCTTATGCATTTTAGGGCTTACTCTCTTATGTTTCTCTTCCACTAAAACCCAAAGCAAGCGGAGAGAAATCAAGAGTGAAATGTGTGTAAAATGACTCTCAAGTCATCTCCTTTTATACTAAAACATTGAGCACATGTGGGGTTTATTTGGTTGTTGGCCGACCTTGACGGATTTTCTATTAACACAAATAAATTCATAACTCCATGAATACATGTTGGAATTGGATGATCTTTAGATAAATCCTACAACTTTTGATGAGAGGGATCCAAGAAAAATATCATCTGCTGTAAATAAGATGACGCATATGGAGTTTGGACCTAGTTTCCAATTTTAACGCTCCCTCTCAACTAG
The DNA here is from genome assembly GCA_000404065.3 of Pinus taeda. Classification (NCBI taxonomy): domain Eukaryota; kingdom Viridiplantae; phylum Streptophyta; class Pinopsida; order Pinales; family Pinaceae; genus Pinus; species Pinus taeda. Next base: position 12,185 of record APFE030435091.1, on the reverse strand, counting down.
GGAGAACTCCATCTGCTAATCCATCTATATAACTGTACTACCTATGCCATCAATGCCCTACACTTCTCTGCTCTGCTTTTCTCTATTGAACCTTGAAGAAGAAGAATTGATTGAGAATGTCTCATACCAGTCTCTACTGACTCGAAGTCAGTTCCGTATGAAGAGAGTGTTTCATACACCTCTTACTGATCCCAGATCAGTTCCAAGAGAGTGAGTCATATCACTCTTATTAACTCAAAGTCAGTTTTATTGATCCCAAATCAATATCACATGAGAGTGTCTCAAACCACTCATATTGATCCTAGATCAATGGAGGTCATCCTAGCATAGGTAGTATGGTAGATACAATGATGCATTCATTGATAGTACTACTATGGTTCCTAACCCCATTTCCCAACTCATTGGCCAGATGAGAGGTACTTCCCATGAGTCCTACTCTACATGGGTAGGATTCCTCAACAAGAGAGCCATTCATCCCGTCCCTAAGTCGCCTCGAGGTATCATAGGGGAAGGATGAACCATTCACCCTATACGAAGCACACCATTAGGGGAGGGTGAGTCGCCTATGGTCTCTTGTTACTCCAAGAAGTACCCCAAGCCCCAAAACAACTCCAAGGGCTTAATGCATGCATCATGCAGGACCCTCATAGGAGGGTCTCCCAATGACTCCAAGTCATCTGGGAAAGTCACAAATTTGACCTTTTGCATGGGCTTCGACAGAATTTCTATGACCTGTACATTAGTCTCAATGTGATGGAGCCTCCTTACTCATCAATGTACCATATCCCAGATAAGGTAGTACCTGATGTCTATATGCTAGAGAAATCATAGAATATGGGATTCCTAAACAATTGAATCCCCCTTGGTTGACAGAGAAGATCATGGTGGTATCCATCATATGTAAAAATAGCTCATTTAAGAGCTTCCACAACTAGGCAGCTTGACACGAGATCATACTCATAGCTATGTATTCGGTCTCACCGTTCATTATAGAAACTAAATTATTCTTTTATTCATCTAGGATATCGAAGCAGAACCCAAAGAGAACCAGCACTCAGAAGTGCTCTTGTGATCCTCCACACTGCTTGCTAGTCAACATTTGAATAATCATGCAGCTTCACATTTCTGACAGTGTATCTCAATCCATGAGAGATTGTGCCCCAAAGATATCTCAGAAGATCCTTGGCACCAATCTAGTGAGGCTTAGCCATATATGACCTCACCATGATAACTGCAAAACATATATCCGGATGAAATTTCACCAAGAACATCAAATCGAATGAGTTTATGAAACTTAGAGGCATTTCCCAAATCTGGTCTAGTATCACTACAACATAACTTCTGAAAGTTAAGCTCCATCGTGGTAGTCATGGGCTTGTAGTTCACATTCCAAATCTGGATTCCAACTCTGTCTTACTTCTACAAATGAGAGGGTCTGCACCTGTCAAAAAGAGGTTGTCCTCATAAGGTGCCAGTATGAGAGGTCTATCATCCACAACCTTCAAGCAATGGTTTGGATCGGCTTCACTCCTAGTGAATCTTAGCTTCATCAGATAGCTATCAATCCTGTCAAACTAAGCCCAGGGTGTTTTTCCTCAAGACATAGAGGGATTTCTTCTGCCTACATACATGAGATTCCCGATCATGAATCTCAAACCCCTTGGGTTGTTCCAAACTTGTGGGCCTGCTATATGAGGGGAATGGTTCACTTGTAAGATTTTCCTTTGGTACATCTTCGACATGAGGGGAATGATCCCCTTCATGCTCTTCTTGAATTTACGAATCCCTATAACCATTTTACTCACATCGATTACGGCCCCACAATAAGCAAACCTTCAGTGTTATAGATGAGATGTGTCAACTGACATGGTCCCTAATGGACTTCCTACAACTTGATAAAAATTTTCAACCTTGAACTCAAAAGCATCTTTGAAAATTTTGTTTTCAAACATGTGCCTTTCCATTGATGAATGGCACCCTGAAACCTTTGACTTCCATTGGCAAAATGGACATCATGTTATTCTTTTGATCAAGTATGTAAAGAGATTCTCATCGAGTTACCCTCATTCAATTGAGGGGTAATATTCCCTACTCCCTTTCTGGGATAGGTGGAATTGGCTCCAAGTATAATTCCATGATTGTTTCCATCTCTACCAATTTAGAGACAACAACCTTCGAAGTGCCTTGAAGCACTACAATCTATAAGCCAAATTCCCAAGAGTCTAGGGTTCCTTTCTTTCTTTAAAGAGTCAACCATTTCCTTGATGATCTACATTGTTTGCCATTCCTTCGATCATTGAAGATGTACCTGGAATGATTATTATCATCATCAAGTGATGTGTCCCTACCATTTAGACACTCATTTGCATCATGGTTGAGCTTATTGTGTAGCTGTCCCATTTGGCATGTTGTACCTTATTGTTGTCCTAATGAGTTTGTAGCACTATGATTGTTGTTGTCCCATTGTTAGTCATGGCTACTCCTATGATTTCTTATTTTCCCATTGACCTACAACAACCCAAAAATCATGCCTAAAACATGCCTTAAACATTTCTACCTGCTCATGCTATTGTTCTGGGCATATGGTAGCCCCTAACACTTCCATGTTGACCTATTTAGGACTGATTAGGCCTGTGGATTGCCACAGACCTTAGCTACACACACTAAGCACCTAAGATGCATGCTACAACTCACTGTTCTGAGTTCTGTTTTGTTGCAACAAAATAGGCTTGGTTAGGGCACAAAAAAGTCCTTAACCAACCTTCTTTTTGTTCCTAAAAACACTCCTAAGAGATGTGGTTGTCCTTCTTTGAGGGGCGAAGGTGGCTACATCAATTCTGGGCTGCCATAATGCTTGTCTACCCTTCGGTTTGCCTACAATTTACCACGAAACCCTATAACAAGACTATGTATGGTTACAATTGCCTTTTGATGGATCTACACACTTGTAAAGTGTCGTCAAATTTGTCCTATGGTTGCAGCTCTTCTAGCAAGGGAACTTAGCCCCTTCTCTAGCACTTCGGCCCATGAAATAGACACAAAACAACCCTCCTTTTACACGCTGTCCCTACCTCTTCTTGCTACGGCTACCACAGGGAATTATCCTCCTTCAATGAGATCTCTTCCTCCACAAATGGATGCGTAGAGTTGTCATACGCTATGTCTGGCTAGGACTGCGGTTAGGGCTACTAAGACGTCCTCCATAGTTATGTAAATCCTCCTTCTTAGGACTGCGTTAGGGCATCATACTAGGGCTCATTTACCTTCTGCATTTTAGGGCTTCCTCCCTTAGATATATCTTCCACTAAAACCTAGAATAAGTGGAGATAAATTAAGAGTAAAGCATGAGTAAAATCTGTCAAGTCATCTCCTTTTATACTAAAACGTTGAGCACATGTCAGTTTTATTTGGTTGTTGGACGACCTTGATGAATTGTCTATTAACACAAATAAATTCATAACTCCATGAATACTTATCCGAATCAGATGATCTTTAGATCAATCCTACACTTCTTGATGAGAGGGATCCAAGAAAAATATGAGCTCCCATAAATTGGATGACCCAAATGGACAATTTTAACATAAATGTTGCCTACTGTAGGAAATGAAAGTGTTGAATTGGAAAATGCTAGAAAGTGACATGAAATCATCAAGCTAAATATCTACACATATTGCTAGAAAACAAGACCTAACTTAAACTTGCATCTAACATCTAATTATCAAGACTAAATAAGCATAGAAATTATAATAAAATTATTGCGACTATTGCATGCATGTACGAACTAGAAATTGTAGAAAAGCCTTTTTGATTTTAAATTTTATATATGTTGGGTTGTGTTATATTATTTCCACGACTAACCTACGCAGTGAACCGAGGGGACAGAGCCCCACCTTCCTTGTGCCAATTGCGCAGTGGGGGGGTCAGAGGGGGGGCAGCATCCCCCCATGTCCAGGGGGTTTGAGGGGGGTGGGTAGCCCCCCTCTATGGGGTCCAGGGCAGCGCACCGAGAAACTTTTTTTTGGACTCTATATTAGGTTGGGCGAACCTAAATATGGTTTTCAATCCATGGTTTTGGACACGATGGTTTTCAGTCCATGGTATTGGATGCTTCGGCATGTATAAATATGTATTGTAACATTGAAAGGAACATAATGAAAAATCAAGCTAGTAGTCCCGATTTTCGGATCCAGGGGAAAATCTCTGTGCATATGTGTTTTATGTGTTATGCTCTCGCATTGTTTATTTGCTTTGTTTTAGAATTCGTATGTAGATAATTTCTGTACGGGGTTAAAACCTACATTTGGTATCAGAGTTGTTTTGGCTTCAAGGGGATGCCTTTATTGCTGAGGGGTTTCGCTCGAGCCTGTGGTAGACCTTGTTCAGTGGGAGATCTGTGAGATCAATTCTAGTGGTGAAAGAAGATGGTGAGCAGTAGAAAGATAGAAATTGAGAATTTCAATGGTCAGAGTTTTGAGTTGTGGAAACTCAAGATGGAGGATCTGTTGGTGGATAAAGATTAGTGGATCGCGGTAGATCTGGGTACTAAACCAACGAGAGTGACTGATGAAGAATGGAAGAAGTTGGATCGGAAGGCAAAGAGCACAATACGATTGTGTGTCTCATATTTAGTATTGTTGAATGTATCAGGGGAAGCTATGGTGAAAGCTTTGTGGGACAAGTTAGGGACTTTGTACCAATCTAAAGTCTCTGGTGAATAAACTGTTCCTGTAGAAAAAGCTGTATAACCTGAGGATGAAAGATGGAGACTCAATGACAGAGCATTTGAATGCATTTAATACTATGGTAAGTCAATTATCATCTGTTGATATTAAAATTTTAGATGAAGATAAGTGCATCAGTTTGTTGTGTTCTCTACCAGATTCGTGGGATAGTCTGGTTATTACAATAGGTAGCAATGCAACTGCTTTACAATTTGATGAAATAGTCTCAGCCTTGCTAACAGAGGAGATGAGACGGAAAAATATGGACAACCAGAACGGTGATGCCTTGTCTGTACGAGAACGGTCCCAGAACAGAAACAAAAATAAGTCATCGAGTGGGAGATCTAAATCTAGAGGGAGATCTAAATCTCCAGGAAAACCTATAAAGGTGGGGTGCTGGAAATGCGGTAAGGAAGGGCACTTCAGAAGGGATTATAAATCTAAAGCTCCTAATAAAGGAAAGGGATCTGATGATGCTCCTTCTGCAGAGGCGAAAACCACCTCAGATGAAGGTGGGGATGTGTACTTAGCTTCTTCAAGTACACATGTAGATCATGAGGCATGGTTGATTGACTCAGGTGCATCCTTTTCACTTCACTCCCCATAGAGAGTGGTTCTGCGAGTATGAGAAATATGATGGTGGTGATGTCTTCTTAGGAGATGATAGGAAGGCTAGAATCATTGGTCGCGGAAAAGTAAAGTTGAAGTTGCAAGGTGGAAGGATTAGAACCCTTCTGGGTGTTCTGCATATTCCTACGTTGGCCAGAAATCTGATTTCTGTAAGCAAGTTGGATGATGCAGGTGTAAAGACAGTGTTCGAGAAGGATACCTGCAAGATGGTTCGAGGAGCACTGGTATTGATGCGGGGAGTTCGGATTGGAACTCTGTACAAGCTGCAAGGTAGCACTGTTGTTGACGGGTGCAATAGTTCTATGGTTCCTGAAAATGGAGCAGAAAATCTAGTGGTCTCTGGAGAGAAGACCATGTTGTGGCATCAAAGGCTTGGACATATTGGAGAGAAGGGCCTTCGAATACTTCATGGTAAAGGTATGGTAGAAGGTATGAGTAATAGCTCTCTGGTTTTGGATTTCTGTGAAAATTGTGTATATGGGAAGCAGAATCGGGTGAGTTTCCCCTCTGGTGGTAAGAGGGCAAAACATATATTAGAGCTTGTGCATAGTGATGTGTTTTGGACCTGTGAAAGTTCCATCTTTGGGTAAGTCTGTGTACTATGTATCATTTATATATGACTTCTCAAGGAATACATGGATATATTTCCTTAAGAAGAAATCTGAAGTCTTTGACAGGTTTAAGGAATTTAAGGCTCTGGTGGAAAATCAGACAGAGAAGAAGATAAAGGTACTGAGGACAGATAATGGTGGAGAATTCTGCAGCAAGGAATTTGAAGAATTTTGTAAGAAGTGTGGTATAGCACGGCAGAAGACTACTCCATATACACCTCAACAAAATGGAGTCGCAGGAAGAATGAACAAGACATTGATGGAAAGGGCAAGAAGCATGCTCAGTGGTGCCGGGTTAGGACAGGAATTCTAGGTAGAGGCGGTCGATACTGCATGTTACCTGGTCAACAGGTCACCTTCATTAGCGTTGGAGGATAAGCCTCCACAAGAAGTATGGATTTGTAAGAAACCCTCTCTTTCACATCTGAGGGTATTTGGATGTGATGCATATGTACATGTTCCAAAGGAGAAACGAACCAAGTTGGATAGTAAATCTGAAAAGTGCATCTTTAGTGGGTATAAGGATGGTCTAAAGGGTTATAAGCTTTGGAACCCAGTAACAAGGAAGGTTGTGTATAGCCAAGATGTGGTGTT
>APFE030435080.1:2859-29658 GCA_000404065.3 Pinus taeda | reverse complement strand
AGATTGAAGATAGGCAGTAACTCTTACCTTCCAATAAACGAAGTTTGTCCCATCAAAAATTGGTGGCCTGATTGATGCTTCCCTCTCGTAGTTGCTCATGATGAAAGATCTTCCTTCAAGCGATCAAGCTTCTTTTGAAGGACCTACTATGATACCAATTGTTGGAAATAATACTGAGAGGGGGGGGGTGAATCAGTATTATCAAATTCTTTTCAATATGCCTTCCTTAATTTAATCTTTAGATATTGATCATTAACTTGTATGTCAGTACCATATAATAATGAGCATGAAACAAGAAAAACAGAGTCACACCAAAGAACACCAGATATAAGGTGGAAACCCAATGTGGGTGAAAACCACCTGCTGCAATATGTCTCTATCTTCTTTCAATTAGAAACTTCTTTTACAATGATTTTGTACTGGTGCAGTCCTTTACCAGTACGCAGGCTGCAACCTGCAGAGAGCTACAACCCTCTCTCGTCTTCCAGTCTCTCCTGGAAGGGAGCTACAACCCCCTTTGCTCTTTTTACTTCTTTCAAGGACCACTTTTCATAAATTTTCAAACTGGATCCATAAACATCAAATGATCATCAACTACAAGTAAATCAACCAGTCAACTGCATTGAACAAAATAGAACTAAACCCAGAACACCTTATCAACAGAAAAATTCAGTCAATAGAAAGTCATGAGACAGATACGCAATTTTCCTTTCTCTGGCCTGCGTCGCTATTCACTTCACCTTCTGCTTCCCTGTGTATACTTGCAGATTTCCTTCTACTGTTCCGCATGCCCACGCACTACTTCTTCTACCGCGCTGCGTACAATACACACCCAGATACACTATTGTGCCGCGTACTGCCCTGAAGCCACGCACTCAGAAAGACTATCACGCCGCGTACTTTTACTGTGCGTACGCACCTGAATCACTGCTGCTCTGCGTACCCACGCAGCTCCCATGTTTTCTCTCTGCGTACCCACGCAGTTCGCCTGTTTCTACTCTGTGTACCCACACAATTCGCCTGTTTCTGCTCTGTGTACCCACGCAGAGGCACCGTTAAACACCTGCGTACTTCTGATTAGGGCCGAATTTGTAGATCACCAGTGTGCTACAGTTAGTCAGATGCCCAGATCTGATCATGCGCTTGAGAGATCACCCTTCACAGATTCGCTTTCCACTTCACTTTCATATAGATCGAGCTTTTGAACCAATAACCCAATATTTCAGACCTTAAGATATTCAATTTGCAAAAGATTCTTAGCCAAGGGATCTCCTTTGCTTTATATAGGTAAGCTTCTCCTAAAATCATGGATCAATACCACGAGCCAAAACCATAATAACACAAATACCATTGGCTAAATACCAAAGATAAAACATAAGAAACCCCACGTGTGCTTTTCTCTGCCTTGAAGTGAGTGCATTGGGGGTACGCACCTCCTGAACGGCTGACCTGCGTGTCTGGCCGCGGTCCCTTCACGGTGTACCTGCAGGTACGCATTTTCTAAATTGTTCTCCTGCATACTTCTTAATTTTCAACATATTGAGAGCCTTGCCATGGGTGTTGCCATCAAGTACAACATCTGTAACATATAACCATACCAGAAACATAATGCCAACAATCTCCCCAACATTAATTTGTCAACAAGGGTAGACAACAATATGTCGTCTTCCTTTTCCACGTTTTCTTCGTTTGCCATGGTGTGGGCTACTACGTCTGCAAGAACTAAAAGGTTATGGCCTTTAATTAAAACCTGAGGTGATTCATCAATCACAACCAGAGAGATTTACCGATACTGATTCGTCCCTGGAGAGACAATCTTCTTCCTCATTGAGTTTCTGATTTTTCTTTTCTATGCTAAGGGCGGAGTGTCTTCGACATACTTCTTTTGTGCTTGCACCAGCATGCTTTTACCTTTTTTCTTGGCAGGGGAGAGTCCTTCATTTTCTTGCTTGCACTCATGCCAACAAACTTCCCTGCACTCCTCACCCGAAAATCCTTTAGGAATGCCTTCCAGGTCACTCCCTTCTCTTCCAACAATTTCTTGATGAGGATTGTGATAAGTGCATGATGATATAGCTTGTATGTAACTTGGCTTGCCTTCCTACTTTGCACACCTTTCGCCATTTTCTCAAGACTTCGGAGCAGGTATTAAGGAAAATTAATAAGTTTCCCTGACTCAAAGTGAAACAACAACCTCATGTGGTACACGAGCATTAATGTGTAACGTCCCTCACAAGTCAAAAATTTATGTAGTATGTATAGGAGGTCTCGCCATTTTCCAAGCATGGTGCTCTGTGTCTAGTCAATTTAGTGTCCTAAATTGCTCTACATAAATTATCAATCTGGGTATCGTAAACTGATGAAGTGTGGTGCACTATATGTGCTTAGTTAACCTTTTTCTTACTTCATTGTTTTATAGTTTATGTTGTTTTTAGGGGTTTTGTTTCTTATGCTTAAGGAAATTAATCTAAGAAAGAAAAGTTATTCTTCTAGATGAAAATCTATAAATGTTAATGGACAGCTAAATCTAATAATTTTTAATGTTAAATCTAATTTCTAAAGAAGGGAGAAAAGGAAATAAACATTAGATAAAAACAAATCAAAACTTTGAATAGTTAGATTAATCTAAGCCAGCAAAATGTCTATGAAATGAAAGCAAAAACTAAAAAAGAAATTTAAATGAAAGACTAAGACTGAAAGTGAAATTGCAACTAATCTACTATAATAGCTAAATGAAGTGCTTTATCAATTTGCTATACAATTTTGGGAGAAATAACTCCTTGTAATAGCATTTGGAGGGATTCAATACTTCATTGTTCTAAAACTGAAAATGAAATTGTGATAAAATTAAATACAAAACATGTAAAAGAAAACTAATCTACTATGTGCTCTAATGCTCCAAGTACCAATTGGAAAAGAGGAGGACTACTTTCTTGGACTATTTTGCTAAGAATATATTATACAATTAGTTATGCTAATTTGAAGTGGAAAGCAAATAAAAAACATGTAAAGGAAAACTAATCTACTGTGTGCTCTAATGCTCCAAGTACCAATTGGAAAATAGGAGGACTACTTTCTTGGACTATTTTTCTAAGCATAGATTACATAGTTAGATAAATATACAATCAACCAGTTGAACACACTTGCATGAATGGAAAATCTAAACTATTAAACTTGAAAACAATCATAAACATAAAATGACATACTTGAATGAAATCAAAGCAAAACTACAAAAATAAAATCTAATCTACCTTACATTCTAATATGCTCCATAACATCTACTTCACATCTCCTTCCATGTTGAGAACTCAATGCTTTATTCAAATTCTTCAAAATTACAAAAGTTTACAAAGCTCTCCAAAGCTACCAAATGAAGGAGAGTGATCTCATATTTATACAAAAAGATGAGAAGTCATCTTATTAATGAGAGTCCATGAATCTCTCCCTATACCTCTAGAGTTTTAATTAAAATAGGAAATGATAAGACACATTTCTTCTTATAGTTTCAATACAAGTAGGAAATGTGACACATATCCTCATGATCCCATGATCCTCTCCACTCAAATTCGAATTTGGCCTTAGGATGCCACATAAAGGTCTTCTAGAAGCCTCATTTTGACCTACACATGTCAACAATCTCATCCCACTTGGTATAAGCATATTCACATTGTTTTCTAATTTTTAACCACAAATTCACCTAAAAATGCTAAGAATTAATAAAGTTTGGAAAAACATAAATGTGACCCAATAATAATGAAAGTGAGATGAATGTAGTGACATCGTAGTGAAATGAAGGTGAAATGGAGGTGATATAATGGACATACTAGTGAAAGTGTAATGGAAGTGAATGACAATTTCAAGACCCAACATGCCCCCCAACTGAAGCTATTGCATGTCCTCATGCAAGATATATTACGTTAATTCTCTTGAGCTTTGGCTTAACTTTGCATGATATAATTTGATAACTTCATACTTCTACAAAGTGTTTTAGTTGAATTGCAACATGGTTGGTTCTTGTGTTACAACCATATTTTGTTGTTGCATTCTATTTTGATCTTTGAACTTTGCATACTGATAATTTGATTATTGTTTATAAAGTATATCTTTATTGGATTGCATGATAGTTGGTTCTTGTGTGACAACCATGATTGTGTTTGTATCCAATTATCCTTTTAGCACTTTTCAAAAGCCATTATATGCTCATAATAATAATGTAGTAGTTAATATATTTTGGAAGTATGTGGGCTTCTGAATATGATATGAACATGGAAAGATATGAATATGAATGTATGCCCCCCCAACTGATGGTATTGGCAATTTTATGAAATGAGGAAGAGAAATGTTTTTCCAACAATTATCATTCTAGCTTTTTATGGAATTCTATGGTCAAAAGTTAGAAAATAACGTACCTTAACTTACCCTTTGGAAATGGATGAGTTGTATGTGTGGTGGCTACAAAATTCTGATCATAATCTTCTTCAAGTGGCTGGACAAAAATAATCATGGATAAAAGAGTCAAGATGACTTTTTATTTCTTCTACTAAAACTTGCTAAATCTATTGTTGAATAGTGCTGATCTGTTTTATATATGCTCCAAAATGTTGAAAATAATAGTCTTCATGTCTTCAAAACTCATTGGCACAATTCCAACTATGTGAAGAGATGTTCTGATGTTGAACATAGCAGGAAATTGTTGACTTAGTGGCCATTAATGGATGCCACTAGTCAACATGAGAACTTTCACCATTGATGACAATGAGAGTCAAGATGCCCAAACACATTTTGCTAGGTACGAATAAATTTGCCAATGTTGAGTCATCTAGAAGATCCAATGAACAAGAGACATTAATGTATTCCCATTGTTCATCAGCATGAGGACTTTCCATTAAGGCATACAAGCCTCAGGGTGTTTTCACAAGGAATTTAGACTCAAAGGACTATGGACTCAATAATTTGCATTGAATCAGGGCTTATTTGCGAAATGAAAATGATAGGAAAAGGAAATCAAAATGGAAAATGGTAATGGAAAGTAGAAATGGACATGGGCAATAAGCATGTAACTCAGCCTCTTGCTTTTATTTGTGGGCTATGAGTGGAAAAAAAGTAATGGAAAGTGTATGTGAATGTAAATGGAAAATATGAAGGGAAATGAGGTGAATGGTTTATTATGAAGTATGGATGTGATGGAGACAATAGTATCTGAAATTTTTTCAAGTGTTTGGATCTGATTTTGCATTAGCATGTTTCTTCTTTGTTGCTGATCATCCTCTTATGAAACAAATTGGTCTCTTAAGAGAGACATTATTTAGTTGTAGTCATTTGTCCTTCCTCCTGGAACCTACAAAAGAAACTAATACTTCTTCTACAATGGAATGTAAGATTATCAAAGGAGAGAGGTGATCAATCTCTCTAGTTATGATATTTACACATAAAACTAAGAATTCGTACTAATTAAAGAAGTTCACAAAGGAAAACCAAAAGAATTTATACCTGCTTCAGAATTAGTGCCTCAAGTTGAATGTTGTTTATTTTTAGCAATTTATTTCATTATTTACTATTTCAAACTTTGATGATGAATTTCTCATGGTTTAGATCTCGTTGATATCTTTCCATTGATACTTGAATCATCGAAACTGATTTCGTATGAGAAAGTTGGGCTGATTTGAATAGTGAGGTTTTTTAGCTTGCAGAATTGATGTTTAGCTGCGGAATGACTTTAGCTGCAAAACGTGTTCAATTTCTATAGCTAAAAATCTTGAACATAAATTTAGCTATTCATTTTTCATTATCAATCCAAAATTAATCAATACCTTTTAGAAAAATGAGCAAATAACCTACTTATTTCATTATATATATATATATATTTCTTGTCCTTGATTGATTGGAAACATAAATCTTATTGGATTTTATTTGTACATGTGGTAGATGATGTCTGTGGCCTCATGAAACTGCTTCGGATCCCTATCTCTGAGAAACGTGTGCAGAACAGAGTCCAATTTTCCATAGGTTTCTTTGTTTGACTTTCCTTTGACTAGGGACTTCTTCGTCAATCTAGGCCAAATGAATATAATACGATCCATGCCCTGATGTTTTCCAAGCTACCAATGTGGTCTGTTTCCTATCTTAACACGTGGAACCTACAAAAGCATGGAGATGGCTGTGGAACAACTGATTAGCTGTGGAATGTGGCTCTGTTCCGTAGCTAAAAGACAACCAACCAGTTTTCTTCAACATCTTTTTTATAACTGAGGATATCCTTTCATATATTTTACTCCTATAGGTTCTGTTCTTACGATGAGACCCATCACTCCTATTCTCTGCTTATCTTCAAATTTCCTTCACTGTCTGTGTAGAAGACTATGTAAATGGTAAAGGGAACAAAAAAAATGACTATGGATATGGGAGGTAGAACGACTATGCATATGAGACAGAGCGGCTGTACATTCAGGGTATACGAGAAATGGAGTGCCTGTATGCATAAGATTTGTCGAAATAGAGTGTGCTTCAAGGTATGTGAGATAGAATGTCTATGTGTAAAAAAAGGCGAAAAAAAAAAACAAAGTGAGAGTTAACAGAGTGTTGGAGAAGTTTGGTTGAAAATAAACGATCAACATTGTGTACTCCTCCTGCCTCAATGCCACACTGAACCTCTTCATCTTCGCCACACTATCAGTCGGGTTGTGAAGAGCCGTATCCAATTGGGATAAGTCATGCAATCAATTGTTAAACAAGTGTAATAGTGAAGTACAAGTTAAAGACGGCCATGAGATTGTTAGCATTAAAGGCGGGACAGATGGCGTAAGAAGGATTGAATGCCACAACACAATTAGTTCCCAAATCGGATTTCCCCTCTCCAAGCATGCCGTGTTAAAACAACAATCTCTTCATTAATAAAAATTCATTTTTCTTCATGCGGCATGCAAAAAGGGGCTTCAGAGAACTGTGAATTTCTCCCAAACCGCTGCAAATTTCTTAAAACCATTTTTGGGTTATCTAATTGACCCTGTCCTTGAAAAAATCCATATTTTAGTTTTTCCTAATTTGTATTCATTTGGCTGGAATGTGCAGTTGAAGTTTGACATTTTTTACAGCTCTGCGTTTTTCTGGAAGTACTGCATTTGGCTGTAAAATAATTTCAATTTTTTTTTAGATGCAATCACAACATAGGAAATAGTGAATGAACTAGCCAGTCTTGGGAAATTCTTGCAGAGATTTTAGAGCTTCGATAACTCTCACAAAGGCCTTAGAGAGTGCTCTGGATGGTCGTCTGAAGCCCAGTTGAATGCATACTTTGAAGTTTGGTTTTGATGTCAGATGTGGTCACAAATAAGAAATCAGAGGTAGCAAACAAATCAAACACGACACTTGATGTAATTTGTTTTTTTGCTGATAAATGATACTTTGGAATTTCTTAAAATTCCACCGCACTTTTTATGTGAAATGAAACTCACCTTGCTTGCACACAAAACAACAATGGATTTGTCTTTCACTATTCTAATAGACAAATCAATGCTTTCCTATTGAACTAAAGCTCATATGATTTGCACAGTTGGATTTTTCATTGACAGGTTTTGATGAAGTCCTAATCACAACAATGGATTGGAATCTAATGGTTCCCAATTTCAAGCAACAAAGGCTTCAAGGTAAATGTACTGAAAACAAGACTTTGATTGAGGTCTTAAGCTCATTTTGTTATCGATCTGGGCTGGGTGACTAGGATAGGATCCATGTCGGGACGATTCCAGAGATTCCCATGTGGTCAGTTTCTTCATTTGATGCCTACAACTTGGTAAACCTTGGAAACAGTTGTGGAACACACAGTTAGTTGTGGAACATGGCTGTGTTCCACAACTAATTTGCAAAATCTTATTAAAATAGGACACGGTGTTTTGAGGGTCACTACAAACCATAACCAATCAATCTTGGACAGCTGAACCTATCAAAGCAGTTGGATTTTTTTTTCATTGAATCAAATGAAATGATTTTTTTGTTTTTTTTAACATAACAATTCTTTTTCTGATCCTCCAGATCACACAAAGTGCAGGAGGAGAGCATACTTAAGAATATATATTTATATTATATATATATATATATATATATATATATATATATATATATATATATGTAAGAAATAAGGTCTCCTAATTACACTTCCCCAGCAACGACACCAAAATGTCTAGTCAATTTAGTGTCATAAATTGTTCTACATAAATTATCAATCCAGGTATCATAAACTGATGAAGTGTGGCACACTATATGTGCTTAGTTAACCTTTTTCTTACTTCGTTTTTTTATAGTTTATGTTGCTTTTTAGGGTTTTGTTTCTTATGCTTAAGGAAATTAATCTAAGAGAGAAAAGTTATGCTTCTAGGTGAAAATCTATAAATGTTAATGGACAACTAAATCTAATGGCTTTTAATGTTAAAATCTAATTTATAAAAAAGGGGGAAAAGGAAATGAACATTAGATAAAAACAAATCAAAACTTTGAATAGCTAGATTAATCTAAGCTGGCAAAATGTCTATGAAATTAAAGCAAAAACTGAAAATGAAATTTAAATGAAAGACTAAGACTGAAAGTGAAATTGCAACTAATCTACTATAATAGCTAAATGAAGTGTTTCATCTCTTTGCTATACAATTTTGGGAGAACTACCTCCTTGTGATAGCATTTGGAGGGATTCAATACTTCATTATTCTAAAACTGAAAATGAAATTGCAATAAAATTAAATACAAAACATGTAAAGGAAAACTAATCTACTATGTGCTTTAATGCTCCAAGCACCAATTGGAAAATAGGAGGACTACTTTCTTGGACTATTTTGCTAAGCATAGATTATATAGTTAGTTATGCTAATTTGAAATGGAAAGAAAATACAAAACATGTAAAGGAAAACTAATCTACTATGTGCTCTAATGCTCCAAGCACCAATTGGAAAATAGGAGGACTACTTTCTTGGACTATTTTGCTAAGCATATATTACACAGTTAGATAAATCTACAAGCAACCGGTTGAAGACACTTGCATGAATGGAAAATCTAAACTATTAAACTTGAAAACAATCATAAACATAAAATGACATACTTGAATGAAATCAAAGCAAAACTACAAAGATAAAATCTAATCTACCTTACATTCTAATATGTTCCATGACATCTACTTCACATCTCCTTCCATGTTGAGAACATCAAAGCTTTATTCAAATTCTTCAAAATTACAAAAGTTTACAAAGCTCTCCAAAGCATTCCAAAGCTACCAAATGAGTGAGAGAGATCTCCTATTTATACAAAAAGATGAAAAATCATCTCAGTAATGAGAGTCCATGAATCTCTCCCTATACCTCTAGAGTTCTAATCAGAATAGGAAATGATAAGACACATGTATTCTTAGAGTTTCAATACAAGTAGGAAATGTGACAGAGATCCTCATGATCCCGTGATCCTCTACACTCAAATTCGAATTCGGCCTTAGGTTGCCACATAAAGGTCTTCTAGAAGCCTCCTTTTAACCTACACATGTCAACAATCTCATCCCACTTGTTAGGTATAAGCATAGGCACATTATTTTCTAATTTTTAACCACAAATTCATTTAAAAATGCTAAGAATTAATAAAGTTTCGAAAAACATAAATGTGATCCAATGATAATGAAAGTGAGATAAATGTAGTGACATGGTAGTGAAATGAAGGTGAAATGGAGGTGATATAATGGACATAATAGTGAAAGTGTAATGGAAGTGAATGACAAGTTCATGACCCAACACTCTACCGAAACCCTTTCTTCCAGTTAACTTTGAGCTTTTTGTCACTCACACTAACGCCATCGTTTCTTTTCAAGCCTCTCTTTTTTGAACCGTTGCTCCCCTATCGTTGGAAAGCCTATAGATCATGCAATGCACTCCTCTATGACTTCGAATTCTAATTAGCTGACCCTAGTTTGGCCTCCTTCAAACGTCTTCATGAACTCCAGCACCATGGCCATGTCGAAGCCATTGAACTTCTACAAAAATGGAAGGAATCCGGATTCTTACAATAGTGCAAGACTGTTTCGGTATTCCACAGTCTGTTCTATCTCCTTCAAGGACGATGGCTCATTCCTTATGGGTGCCATGTTCGACTTTGCCACAATTTCCTATCGCAACCTCAAAGGATTTTAGTGAGCAATACAACAGGTTGTTGAGAATTTTATGTTGGAGGTCCATCCATCCTTCATCTTTTTAGTCCCATCCAACCGATCATGCTTAATGATAAAATAACGACTCCTTGGATCAGATGCAGATACGTATCATCTTGCTACAGTGAGAAATAATGATTGGATGTGGTAGAGGCTTATGCAGTAATGGTGTAATGGCCATAAATATCCGGTTAGGAGGTAAGAAAATGATGAACAAGTGATGGGACATTGTTTCAAAGGGAGGTGAGTTATGATTTTTTGGACAACCTGTACTATCCCACGATCTGCCTCATAATTCAATTAAGACATATTTCAGATCCCATTAAAAAAATAGATTTCAGAATGCAATATATCTTGTACTTTAAAGATTTTCCTAAGTTAGTAAATGATAAAACAAAGTATCAATTAAAATATATAACGTTATGATCTATCAGTGCAGGAATCACTCATGTGAAGAGTAATAAAATTCCATAAACATTCTTCATAAGACGCTTTTGTACTGTGCAAAATTTGTTTTACACTTTCTCCCACAATCGGCCGCGCTCCTGCACTGATATAGCTTGCACTGCATCGTTCTTGCACTGCGCATCTTGCACCAGAGATTTTACCAAAATAACAATTCTGATAGAACACTATTCTATAGCTGGGAAAAAAATTTGCCTCAATATACAAGAAAAGTTTTGCTCACCATCCTTTGGTGTGTCATGAGCATTCCTTCTGGATTGACTGCATCACATTCTGCAATCAATTTATGAGGGAATAAGGAAGTGGGGGATGGGTGATTTTCAGAATGGGAAGGAACATTACTGCAGGGATTCCAAGAACAATATCACTAACGGGGATAAATGAGAATGGGATGTGGAAAAAATTCAGGGGAAACAACGGGATTTCATGAGATCGGGTAAGGGTAGTTTTCTTAGAAGAAAGAGGAGGTTAATTCATTGGAGATTTAGAAAAAGAAAAATAGTGGGCATTATGAAATGAGAAAATAAAAGAAAGGCAAAATTTTATCTTCAAGGTCTGCATGCATTGGTGCCAAAAAAAGTAATTGGAGCGAGAATTAAGTGTTTACTTGGATAAATATTTCCATGCTAGTCACCCCAAACTTGGATAAGGGCTGGGTTCCTTGAACCTAATTCATCTTGGTGGCAGTAAACATATCTAAAAAATCAAGTAACATTCCCTTTTTATTGAAATTTCGATCTTCCTGCCAGCATGCTGGTTTTCAGGTTGATCCTTCTACAATCATGTCAATCAACTGATTTTCATTATTATTATTTTTTAATGAGGAAAAGAAACAATCAAACCTTCATTAGTTTGGTGTTAATACCTACCAACTCCTTTTCAAATTGATGTTGGACTTGCTGCATAAAATCTCCTTTAGAAAGGGGCTGAAAATATACCTTCAATATATGCTCATTTACCATGAACACAAAATTACGTTCATCAATAGTTTTGATCTCTACCCTTCCATTTTCAAACACTTCGACCACCTCATAGGGTCCCATCCAGCGTGTATGGATTTTGCCTTTAAAATGTTTGATTCTAGAATCATAACGGAGAAACCAATCACCAGGTTAGAATTTCTTCTTCTAGATGGACTTGTCATGCCACTTCTTGTGTTGTTGTTGAACCAAGATGTTTTGTCGAATAGCATCCAGTCGAAATTCATCTAACTCATTCAGCTGTAGAAGATGATACTGTTGTGCTTCAGAGAGATCTATCCCCAATTGGATCATAGTCCTAAAAGTCTTGATCTGGAATTCTATTGGCAAGACAACTTGTTTCTCGTACACCATCTCATATGGTGTGTGTTCTGTGTTGTTCCTCTAAGTGGTTCTGTATGCCCACAATGCTTCCGATAATTTGTAAGCCCAATCCTTTTCTGTGAATATTTACTGTCTTTGTGAGGATGGACTCAATCACCTTGTTTGTGAACTCCACCTGACAATTTTCTTGCGGGTGATACGTGTAGATATCCTGTGTTGTATTTTGTACTGCTCCATCACACCCTGTACTGGATTAGAAATAAATTGCAGTCCATTGTGAGAAATAATTTCTCTAGGCACACCTAATCTAGTAAATATTTTAGTAAAAATAAAGTCAATCTTTCAGTAGCAAAAGAAAGAGCTTTAGCTTCTATCCAATTTGTAACAAAATTTGTACAAACCAAAATATGCTTTTTATTTAATGATGTTGGATTTATTGGTCCTACAAAATCAATGGCCCATTTTTCAAAAGGATCAATCATAACCTGAGGACATAAAGGTATTTAATTGGTTTGATTAGGTTGGCCGATTCACTGACATAGGTCACATTGCTTAACGTACTATTTGGCATCCTTAAATAAGGAGGGCCAAAAATAGCGATCTCATAACACTTTGTATGCAGTCTGCTTATAGGCGAAGTGACCCCCACAAGGTTCATCATGGGCATATTTTAAAATATCAAACACTTCTTCCTCTCTTACACATCTACGAATAATGAGATATGCTCTGGTGTAAAATAGGTCTCCTTGAATCCAGGAATATGCAACAATTTTTTGTATGATATTTGACTTCTCACGAGGTGATAAGTGAGGTGGTAATTTTCCAGTGACTAAATAGTTAGCTATGTCAAAAAACCATGGGGATTTTGTTGACACAACAAAAATATGTTCGTCAGGAAAATCATCATCAATAAGAATTGCTTCACTAGGATTATTTAATCTTGAAAGATAATCTGCTACTACATTATATTTTCATGGTCTATCAATAATGGTAATATTAAATTCCTATAACAATAATAACCACCTAGTCACTCTACCAATAGTTAATGGCTTATTCATCAAATATCTTATTACTAAATGGTCAGTACACACAAAGATTTCATATCCTGTAATATAATGTCTGAATTTCTTAATGGAAAAAATTACGGCCAAAAACTCTTTCTAAGTAACTGTATAATTTAGTTCAGCGGGTGACAAATTTTTACTAATGAAATAAATAGCTTAAGGTTATTTGTCTTCTTCTTGTCCTAAAGTTGTGCCAATAGCAGTATCTAAGGCATCAGAGGAAATATGATATGGCAGGGACCAGTTTGGTCCTCTCAAAGCCGGTGCTTGGACTAGGTTTTCCTTCAATGTCTCAAAGGACTATTGGCAAGCTGTGGACCAAGAAAACTCACTATCTTTAGCCAAAAGTCGAAAAAAGGGGGTAGCTATCCTTGAGAAATTCTCAATGAATCACCTATAGTAGTCTGCATGTCCTAGAAAACCTCTCACCTCCCTTTGCATTTTGGGTATAGAAAGACTCAAAATAATTTCTATTTTTAGAAGGTCAACCTAGATACCTTTGTTAGAAATAAGATGGCTAAGAACCATCCCTTCCTTGCACATTACTCTGCACTTTTTATCACTCAAGGTGAGATGACATTCTTGGCACCAAAGAAGCACTTTTTCTAGATTCTTGAGGGATTCCTAAAATGAATCACCAGACACAGAAAAGTCATCCATATAGATTTCCGCACACTCAAGATCAGCAAAAATGGCCAAGACCGCCCTTTGAAAAGTAGTCATGGCATTACATAGCCCAAATGGAAGCATTCGGTAAGAAAATGTACCTCATGAACATGTAAAAGTGGTTTTGTCTTAATCCTCAAGTGCAATCTATATCTGGTTATACCAACTACAACCATCTAGAAAAGAAAAGTACTTCTTACCAGCAAGGGTATCAGGTACTTTATCGATGAAAGGAAGGGGGAAGCAATATTTGAGAGTGGCTTTGTTCAATTCTCTGTAGTCAATACAAATGCGCCATCTCGCATCTTTTTTTGACACTAAGACCAACAGAGAGACCCACTGGCTATCATAAATAGGATAGATAAAATCAACATCTAAGAGTTTTTGCAATTCTTCCTTTACAACATCTCTTAGAGCTGGGTTCATTCATCTTTGGGGTTGCTGGACAGGTTGGCCTCCATCATGAATATAAATATGGTGGGTAAAAGTTTCAAGAGGGATGCCTTTCATATCTTCATAGCCCCATGCAAAGGCATCAAGGTGGTTCCACAACAAACTCACAAGCTGCTCTTGTTGGGTAGAATCCAATTCTGAACTGATATGCAAGGATTTGCCTAGACTAATATCAACAAGAGCGGTATCAGGCTCAAGAGTACACAGAGGTGTCGCTAGAGATGGTGGCAAGGGAGGTAGAGAGTCATATCTCTCTTGAAAAACTAGACTAAAAATCTAACTCAATGACGCAAAATTGGGCATGGTGTCTAGATTGTCCAAAAGTCTTGAATCTCACCCTCCTGTGAGAACTCAACATTCTGATGTATCAAGGAAACAACCTGAGTCTCCTCATCACTACTGTAGTCTAACCATAAAGTGTCTCTGAGCTCTTGAATGGATCTAGCGGGTGGATACAAGGTGACCTTCTTCCTGGAATCTCCATGGGAAATATACATGTCACTAGAACAACATCTGATATAAGCATTGGCCATAGCCAACCATGGTTGTCCCAAGATCAAGGGTTGTCCTCCCACAGGGTTCTTTGGTTGAAGCACAATGAAGTCTGTGGGGTATTCCTAAGAGTCTAGAGAAACAACCACATCATCCAACACCCCTTCCGGCTTGATTTTAGATCTGTCTGCTAGTTCAAGCACAGTGGGAGTAGGACGAATATGGACCAATCCAATTTGATCCATGGTTTTCTTGGTCATAACATTAATGGTTACCCCTAGGTTTATAAGTACATTGGACATAAGGACATCACCTATCTAAACAGAGACAACAGGGTTTCTGGGGTCGGTATATTTCTCCTTGTGCATACACCCCGTCATTAGGTCTGTTGCTCTACCAACAAATTGAATGGTTTTAGTTTCTAATCTTCTCCTTCCTAGATTCTTGAGACAAAGTTCCCTAATTATTTTTGCGCAAATGGGGATCTCTTTAATAGCGTGGAGCAAATGTACCTTTATGAAAAGGTTCCTAAGCTCATAAGCCAGGCTAGACTCAAGAATGTGGTCTTTCTTCTCCACAACTAACCTCTCTGGATAGGGAGGTCGGTTGGAAGAAGATGGAAAAGGCTCAAAAGGTACGGGGATAGGATGGATGGTGTCATATTTTTCCGAATGATCAAGTGTTTCCTCCTCACCTTTCTCGTTGATAATCACCATAGGCTTCTTTTGATTTTCTGAGGTTACTGTCTTCCCCGATCCCAATTGGAGGTCATTGAATCCAACTGGCATGGTCTGGTATCTGGATGAGGAAAGCGGGTTCATAGAATGGATGATATGTAGTACTTTGTTATTGGGGTTGGGTAAAGGTTAGGCAGGCAACTGAGGAGGTCAAAATGGTGGAGGTAAAGGAAATGGTGGCATTGGTTGACTCAACTGAGGTAATAATAGTTGTGGCATTAGGTAAGGTGCATATGTAGGAGGGTATGAATGCATAGGTACAAGATAGGAATGGTGTGAATGATATGAATGGTTTGGCCCTCTCCATCCTTGTTGCCAATATTAGGAGGGTTGTCCATAATGATATTGGTTCCCATGATGCCAATGTTGAGAGTGACTATTGTTAGGATAGGAATACAAATGTGCATTATAGCCAAAAAAATGTGGTGGAGGTTCAGGATCCATACCCGCACTTACTTGAGGCTTGTTTCTTTGTGCTCCCATAGCATGCAGTGATTCGGCTTCAGGTTGTCCTCCTTCAAGTAAAGCTTTCAGCCTAGGTATGGAGGGATAATTTTCCGTGGAATGGTTCTCTGTACAAATTGCACATTTATTAGTTTCTTTAATATCGAGAGGATATTCTCTTAAAATATTCTTTCTTCTACATTTTGGACAAAAAATAGACAATGACGCTTGTTCCTCTACAAGTTTTTCCTAAAACTTTAAAGAGTCAATTTGTTTATTAATAGTATTCATTATTTCAATTTTCATATTGTCCATTTTGTTTTCTAATCCAATAATTATAGCATTAGTAGATTCGATTTTCTTATTTCTATTCTGAATTCCTTTACCGGATCTATATTGGTTCCTTGAGAATTTCCTGCACAAGTCACAGATTTGATCAAAAGATTCTTGAGCAATATCCTCTTGTCTAAAAAAAATTAGATTATTCCTAACGTCGTCAGTAAGCCATCGTAAGAACAAGGTTCTCATGGTACTTAGATCAAATTTGTGCTTTGACCTTTGGAGGATGTACAAGAATCTCTCCAAGTAGTCCTCTAGAGTCTCATCATCATTTTTCACAATAGTAAAGATTTAATCTTGAATATATGTAGCCTTACAATTTCCTCATATTTTGACAAGAACACTCTCTTCATTTGTTCCCAAGAAGATATAGTGTTTCCTCCTAGTCCCATGAACCAGCGGAGTGCTGTGTCCTTGAGAGTTGCAGGAAGCACCTTTAACTTCTAGGCGTCATATGAATAATCATAACTTGTTTACAAAAAATATCAAACTCGAATAGGAAAGGGTCTAGATCTTCATGTACCTTACCGTAGAAATTAGGAAGAGTTGATGGCAAAATATTTTTCATTTGTACTTGTGTATCAGGATCCACAATTGGGAATCCAAAAGTGGATTGTTCTTCATTGAACTGATTTTCACCAGTTCCTTCTGTATGGTCTTCTTGATTTTCCATTGTTTTCCTTCCACGTGAACTACCCTCAACATGCTAAGAAGGCTGACTATGGGTTCTAATAGTTCGCTTCTTCCCCTTTGTAGACTGTGTTACACCTAGACCAATGTTGGCAAAGCCCAAGTGGATTGCTCCTGCGTGATGAGTCTCGGTTTATTTGGACTTTTTGCCTGCAAAAGAAGGCCCAATATGAGATTTGGTTTCAGATTTATCTATATTTCTTTGGCCCCTAGTGGGCTTCAGACTGCTACCTCATTTAGGCATTCATTTCAAAAAATGACAAAACAAAATTCAAATAAAAATGTTGCAACTTAAAAATAAATGGATACCTATAAATTCCTTCAAGCAAATAGAAGAACACTACAGAAAAAAATAATAGCGCACTTACCCCTATTGCAAAAAATGGAAAATTCTTACCAATTCAAATCGCCTTCTCGACAACGGTGCCAAAATGTTGGGTGCAAGAATTGCACTGAAGAAAACTCCTCAACCCTTAATTGTCAACCTAGGGGTTTCGTAAACTTATATATGAAGCACAGGAAATGCTATAAGTGGTATGAATTTTTCCTATCCCTAATCCTACTTCTTAAATGAAATGTTGCAAAATTAGACAAAAAACAATCTTAAAGACAATTGACACCAAAGCAATTCTAGTGCTGGAATGTAAAAGAATAATTTCCAAGGAAATCAAGTAAAGGAACTTTCACACAACTGGAAGCAATCTTAAACAATGAAATGAAATACTATGTTTATCTTTCGTATAGATGGTTAACAATTTAACAAGTGGGCCCTTGCAAAGATCCAATTCCCAATTGATCTTCCTTCTACACCAAGAAGCCTATTCTTGTACTATTGTAATCTGCTTGCACTAGTGCAGGTACAACACTTATGTGAAAAAGTATATTTTACCTTCTTTACTCAAGAATTATGTTTTTATGGAGGTGCTCTAAGCCTCAATCCTTAGAGCACTCTATTCCTGTGACACAAGACTAGCCCTTGCACAGAGACAAAGCTTCCTTCACCAAAGTTTCCTACTTACTTTCGAAAGAATTAAAAGACGTGTTAAAAAGAATTGTAATTTCAAGCTATATTATGACATAAATTACACGTGAAAAAGAATGCTTTAATTAACTGAACTTTTGAATGAAAGTAAACTTCATAAAGCAAAAACAATTTGAAATAATCAAGCAGGAGTCAAAGTAATTTTCATACATCAAATAACTTTCGACAATTCACTTATAATGTTTTTGTTCCTTTTTCTTAAGTCATAAGAATGCAAGTATAAAGTATGGTGTTTGTAATAGCGTCCTTCCTTAATTCATGTAAGCATTCTTAAATCCTTCAGAAGTATAACTGTTAACATTGAGAATGATTACTTGAATTAAAAATACATTTTCTTGCAGGAATAAATGAAATTATTAGTAGGAAAAGGAACATAACACTTGCTGTAAAGTAAATGAATAAAAAGGAGTTTAGAAAACTACATGCATTGGTACCGGAAGAATCTCCCTACATGACCCTAGCGGAAGCAAACTAAGACAAAAATTGCAAGAAAAGAATTGCAGGAAGGAAATTGCAGGAAAGTAATTGCAGGAAATAAATTGCAAGAGAGAAATAAACTTAATTAAACTTCCAAACTATGGATCCATTCACGCTTGACTATGAAATGAATTTAACTCAAAACTTCTAAAATAAACATAAGAGTAATCCAAGTCACGCAAATACAAATGAATAAATCTTCACACAAACTTTTTAAATGGCAAAATCACAAGGGTAAAAGAGTTGGGTTGGCTGGGCCCTAGCCAACCAATTCGTTTCTCATTTAGGAAATGAAATGCTTCAACACTTAATCACGCATGGAATAAAAATTAAACACAACATGAAGAAAACTTGGCACATTCCTTGTACTAACTTGATCAGAAAATATACATGATAGTGCGAGTCCAGCCCAGAACCAAGGGCGATACAAAATCACAAAGTAAGTAAAATTACAACTCAAATATCACTCGTTTGGCTCTACCTACAGTCTACATTATATATAGTCTCTCGACCTTAGCCATATTCTACTAGTTACAGTCATTTCCTATTAAAGCCTTTCGGCTGAACATACTAACAAATAACATTGCAAAACTGGTTGATGGGTATAATAAAGCATGAAATTTTTTGGCCGTAGATCATATTATTGTAAAGTATCCCTCACTATACGTCGGTAATGGCCATCCTCAGATTGTTCGCAACTAAACTAGGAGTTGTGGATCAAAAATTCCATGTGGAATATCACAGAGATCATAGAGCAACATCGTTGGCGGTGCAGGAATCTGCTTGCACTGATCACACTAAACAATGATTAAAACTTATTTCTTCAAATAATTTTAGGAAAGTTAAACATAAGTTACAAGAGATACTAAAAAGTATGAAATCTATGTAAAGTAATTAATAAAGCACTTCATAAATATTAATTATAAAATACGAAGTATATGTAGAAATAGATGATTATCTTGGACTAGTGCAGGAATAAGAGGGTTAAATAGAGATAAAACAGAGGTTAAGGCTTATGGGAATAGGGTAAAAATAGATCAATTTGGGACACCAACACCATCTATGCTTGCAAGTGATTAAATATCTTGTTCTAGTCAAAGTATATTGTATCACTAAAATCCCACTTCAATGCATGAAATATTTTGTATCCATCATTAAATATATCTTAGTATGGTGTGGTAACTGATATTATTTCTCCTAAAATATTAGTGAGGATTTTTAGAAACAAGAAGTAGGTAGGAAGCAAAGAAAAATTCTTATTTAAATTGAGTTGCATTTAATATAAGGTGGGTGCCAAGCTCCCCCAATTGCTTCCATTTTGATTCCCTTTGAGATTCTATTGCTATTTTCTACATATCATAAAAATTATAAGAACACAACAACTAACTGGCTAAAGGTGCTCAGTAAGTAAATAAGAAATAAACAATAGTGTGCTTGGTTTTCAAGGCAAACTTGTACACTCTTTAAAGTCGTAGCAAGCCATATTGATAGATTGTTGTGAAGGGATATTAAGGTTAGGTAGTGTTCATTTGACATACATTTATTGTTGGAATCAATGTTTTTTTTAAAACAGAATTAAAATTAAAAAAAAATAATGATGATGAAAAGTTGAGAACAAGGTTGGATATTTAGAGAATAAAAAAGCAAGCGGGCTACTTGATAGCTAGGAAATCTAAATCTAAGATTACAACAATTTAGCTAAATATTACACATTACATAATATTCACTTGATAGAAGTATTTAATGGCCCAATAAATCTAAATTTGAGAATTTTCCTGTAGATTTAATCACGAGCTTAACCATAAATTGTAAATTGGAAATCATGACAATCAAGATTTATAAAAAAAATTCCACGAATTTAAAGTTACCCAACAATGTGTTCAGCGATATTCATCAATAACCCTAAAAAAGTTATAGGATAATGGATTATTATATAATTATAATATTATTAATCCTATATATTATCCTATCATATATAATATATAGGGATACCCTATATATTATATATACCCTATACCCTATTATATTACACCTATATTAGTATCTTATTATCCTAATACCTATTATTACCCTAGATATCCCTAATATAGGCTCCCTATACTCGTTTCCTCACCCTTTTTTCTATACAACTATCTTAGTGGTTATGGTTCAATGGGTGTTTCCTTCTCTGGTGTGTGGCACATGGCTTTCGGTCTGTTGTTCCCGATGTCTGCCTTTTGTTTCATTTCTTATCAGATCTGCTCAAGGTTATGCTTCCATGGCAGCTCTATTGGTGGCCTTTTTCCATTTTCTTCAAGTTTTTATGTCAAGGTTTTTACTCATATTGTAATTTTTTTATGCCTTCCTTTTGGCTTTTGATAGATGCACTCTTGGGGATTTCTAAGGGTTCCTTATGTAGGCATGTCTGCTTTGTTTTCTTTCAAGCCTGCTAGAGGATCTCTAGGCTTTTCCTTCTACTCAAACTATCTTCCAATAATATTATGTTCTTTTCAGTCATAGTACCTTCCAGCGTTGCAAGATGGATGAGCGGATTCCCATGTTTAGACTATATCTAGTGTTCCCTACAAGGTTTATTTGAGGGGCTTGTGTCCCTAGTATCTTGATATCATTCATATCTCATTTGGGTTTATTCTAACACATATGATATATACATGATTATGTAAGCATTAATTTATTCTAATAGAGAGTTATTGTTGTATTTTTCCTAATAAAAAAGAACATACATTATAACCAACAAAATAACCATATGATGAGGTTTACCTATTAAATAGAATAAATACCTACATTTAAAACAATCATTCCCAATGAAACATATTTGTCAACATTGGAAAATTGTGTAGGTGTAGATTTCATCAGGGGAATTTTTGTTTTTTTAAGTGGGACGAGATTACAATATCTAGTGATTCTTACTAGATATTAAAATGACTATATATACTTATTATTATTACATATTATATCCCAGTCCTATAATATAATATTATTACAATTATAGTATTAGTATCTCTCTTATATTATATCATTATATAATATAATATTAGATATTAGTATTACTAGTAATAGTAATACTAGTGTATTTATTATCAAAATATTATAATCCCCTAGTATCGATTAATTTGGATTTGGGTCGGACAATAATGACTACACCCACATGATACAAAAATAAGTATTGAGAATCAATAATATTGTAGCTAAAATCATTTGTCGCTTAGATTTCCCTTCTTTTAGAATTCCACATTATACTTCATGAAGAACACCTCACAACCAAAAAGGTACTTGAATTGAAGTGAGAACTACTATGACATCGTAGGCTAAGCTCCACTCGTAGTCACATCGTAGAAAATATCACCATGATTATAAACTACATAGGATGAACCAAAGATCACTTCATTGATGATTACGAAAGACCTCTTTAAACCTAGGATTTGATATGCCCATTATGAGTTTGAGAAGAATAGGGGTAGATTTCATTGTTCCTACCATTAAATAAGCATAATGAATAATCAATTTGTATTTACTGAAAAGTAAGAAATTACCATTCGTGTGAAACATGTTCGACAAAAACCTTTTCTTGGAGGTGTGTTAGGGTAATCCTCCCTGAACTCAAGCATTAGCTTGAACATGCCTACAAGAAGTAGACAAGAAGTCTTATTTTTGGGAAATACTCACTGCCATCCCACGGAGTGTCTCGAGGCCTGCATAAAAATATGGACACATGTCCCTAATAATTATATTAGGCTATTATTAGTATATTAGCTAATATACTAGTATTAATAATAATATAATATTATGTATTATATATAATAATAAATATATTATATTATTACTATTATCTAATATATAGTTACCCATTATAAATAATACTTAATAGGTGCATCATTGCCATTATCGAAAAAAAAACCTACCTTACAGAAATAAAATCCATATTAGGATTCGATCCAACAGTTATAACACAAAGACATTCGATTCATAAACACTCATATTGATTTCAATCTTCAAAAGAGTGATTCCATTCATCGAAATTCCTACATGCATATTGTGTAATAACAATGGCATGCATTTTCCAAAGTAACTACTTATTCAATTATCCATTTCATAATTCACATAGAAAAAAAGATCAGCATCACAACACAAATATGAAGACAGTGATGTACGATAAATGTAAAAGCGTTTTTAATATGTTTTTCATAAAAAATTTCTTACATACCGAAATTCATCACCTCCTCTCTAACACTTTGAAACTAAGAATGTGCTTCTCTTCATCAAGAATCTTGAGGCGCTCTAACACTATGCTCAACTTGAATCCCCGATATGAATTTTACCTCCCTCACACATCTGATATTAAAATATTTTAATTGAGAAACCCATCTGATGTTAACATATACTAATTGACAAAATCAATAAAGACAAGAAAGTTGGTGGAAAAGGCCTCAACCAAAAATATCTATTCTCATATTATGTATTCATCTTTATTCTCACATTATGTATTCATTTTCCAATGATACAAATATGTAATATAATTATCAAACCACTTAAATTGATTTCACCTTGACACTTCACAAATAGATAAAGCATAATTATTTAGAAACAAATTTAGGATAAAAACTAGAATTATTTAGAAACAATTTTAGGATAAAAACTATATCCCAAAATGTGAACTACATAAAAGTGGTATATTAGGGCTTCATGATTGTATATGAATAAGCGGCTAAGAATCACTTATAAGAGAAAGTTTTAAAAAATTAAAATGATACTTGGTCTCACTAAGATCCTTTTGAATTAATGTGGCCAAATGCTAAACAACTAATCCCGGTGAATTTGGTGAATATTTTGTAAATATGAGAAATATTAAACATTAAAATAGAAGGAAACATTAAACTTGGAAATTGAAAACATAAAATATGTTATAATTAATTAATTATATACCTGGTTAATAGAAAATAAAGTTACTCCCATATTGTCCTTGGGCAGCTCAATTGGTTAATCCTAAAAATGTGAAATTATTGAGACTTGAAAAGCTAAAGTTCAAATCCTTTTTTTCTATAACAAAACTAATATAAAAAATATCAATTTAACACTAAAATGTTGCAACCCCATATCAAATCATTCTCTACACGATAGTTATCACAATGGACATATCCATGTCATGTGAATCTATGAATCTGACATCGAATAAATAAGTACAAACAAATTTTAGGAGGGTTCATTCATTTTCAAAGTTCAGGATACATAATTCATTTTTGGAATATGCACACGCTCTCGGTAGATTGGTGAGATGATTATCACATATAGCACTTCATGTGAAGCCAAATCTAAGAGTACACAATTCATACAATAATTTTCGAGTGGATACCTATTCTTCACTAGATGAATTAATATATATAATGAATAGGAATTGAATGATTTCATTAATCTTTACCTCTAAGATTGCACAATTTACATCGAGAGGCTGGGAGACTGACTGCCAAAACTACGCAAGGCATAGTCCGGGCTTTAAGGAGATGTTAGCTTCCTGCTGCAGCAGGTTACTCATATTTCATGATTGACATTTCTACAGGCCAAATATGTCATACTTTGCATGCAGCAATGCTCCATATTTGCTAAACAGTCACCAAGGAAAGAATGCTACTCAAAGTTCATCTACTGCATTCCAATTTTGAAGAGTCATTCCAGTTTTGTACAATTTTTAGCTAAAGGGAGGTCCAAACAGCTTAATCTTGGTCTCCCTAGGTTTCAATTTCCTGTTTTAGAATATAGCGAATGAAAATCTATCCAAACACCTTAATCTTGGCAGATTTTTAGATAGGTAGAGAAACAAAGGAGTCCAACTACTTAATCTGGGCCCTTGGAAGAAATAAGGGTAGAGTTAGATAGGAAGGCATAAAAAGAAAAATTGAAATGCTGGGTCTGCAAGTCTAAGTGCACCCAAACCAAAAGAAGAAAAAATTTTAGGTAAGTAGGCTGGGTAGGTAGTTCTGAGGTTGCAGAATCTTGATTTCTGATCAATTCTATGTTTTCAAAGCATCATCTCTACTCAGGTCACAGTCATCAGGCAATTTCAAATGGAGGAGCTCAAATCAGGCATGACTAACTTCCCTTTCTTCCTCTTCCCCAAATCATTAAATAATCTCCCCAAAAAGAGGTCAAGATCTGCTTGATATCTCTTAGTTTCATCATTTTCCATGTCATTAGCCTTGGTGAAGATTTGCTTCACTCAAGGAAGGTCCATACTTTCTCTACAAAGCTCTATCTCCCCTTTGAAGCCTAAGATCTCTGAAACTTAGCGCTTTCTTGTCATCTCCATATTAACTACTGATATTATTATTTAACTCCCTATATTTTCCCCATCCCCATACTAAAACTATGAAAATAATCCCCTTATGTAAATATCCCCTCCCCCTGGTTGAAATATAACCATAAGTACCCCCAGGAATTGCTCAGTTTATCTGAAACTTGGAAAGAACCCTCATGCTGCCCCTTCAAACCATCTTCTAATGCAATGGACTCCTTCCAAAGCATAAAATTCCTTTCTAGGTTATCGGACCCCTTCCGAGGCCTCAAATACTCTTCAAAAGCACATACTCACTCCATCCGATCGCAATAAACCCTTGGCGATTGCCTTAACATTCTTCCGATCCTGATGAACCCTCTCCAACGCGATCATCGCAATCGGAGGTCGCAAAGGTATTATGGCTCGCTGTTGTTTCTTCCCGATGGACGCTCTGCCATTGCCATCTTGCGATTGACATATCGCAATATTTTATACCACATAGGTGTGCCCCTTTCCTTTTTGCCCGATGCGCTATCGCGATATCGATGATCGGCGGTCGCAAGCATCGCGTTTCCAAAATAAATACCTTCTCATTCTCTGCCGATGCGATATTGCGATCGTATAGAAAGAAGTACATCGCATCGCAGTAACATATGAGTCACCCTACCGACCAGATCATTGCCACATCACCCTGCCACGTCACCTCGCTGACATCATCCGTCGTACAACTGACGTTAGCAGCCAAAAAAAGGGAAAAAACGCACAAGCGCGAAAGTTGAGCCTCGGAGCTCCGGAATGAGAAACGGAGGCAGTTTTCGATGCGCGATTAACGCGAAGCACTAATCGCGCATCGCTACGGGAAATAGGCCAAAATGGAGAATCTTTAGGGAATCTTTTGATTCCTTGGCCCTTTTTTGCACCGAAAAAGCTCGAAATGCCCGATTTTGCCAAATTTAACGTATTTGAAGACAGAGAGAGACCAGGAACAGAGATTAAAGAGTATCAGATCAAATATACAGATGAAAAACACGTCAAAGAGTATCAGGAAGCGAAGAAGACCATCAATATAGTAGTAAAGTGTATCAGAGGAGATTTTCTCAGGGCTCGAGGCAAATCCAACATTAAAACGAAAGCTCTGAAAGTCAAGAAGCAATTGAAGACGCATTGAAGGCTCACCAGCACAAATGACTGCACATTAAACTCACAGGAGATCAGTGGACCAGAACTCAATGCACAGTTATGAAAGAACCACTGCACCAAGTCACACAGGACACCTTATCAACTCAACTTGATCCAGCTACCTCTGGTGCAGCCCAAAGGACTTACTTGCATTTAATTCTAGCAACAATTAGGTTTTTAGAAAATTTTTTCCGCAGACCTGTTTTAGGTCGGTTGTAATAAATATTTTGAGATATTTGCACTATAAAAATAGTCCTGAAGACGGTATTAAGGGTTGGTTGGTTGATCAGTAGCTTGATCTTTGTTATTCCGATCTTTCTCTCGAGCAAAGACTCGCACTATAACTATGATGCTTTCTATAATCAAAGACTGCTGAAAGCATGGATTTTGAAACTGCTTGCTGTGTTTATTTGGCCGAGGAGTGATTGTGGAATTCTTGTGCTTCTACATGGTTCAATAAGTGTTTCTTAACTCTGTTATTTTTTTTTTTATGTTTGTTTTATCATAAATCCGCCCTCTAAATTGCAGAAAAGAAGAATAGTTTAGGATTTGTTTAGCTGCACCTTAGGCTCAATTTTTGCAATTTTTCATGTTTTCATCAGGAATAGTTATGAACATGCATACTTAAATGATCTTGTTTACGCTATTTCTTTCACATATGAATGATATTTAGGAATTCTTAACTGCTCCTAGACAACCATTCATTCACTTCTCCTCCCTGTCAGTTTTGATGAAAGATTCTTAATTGCCTTTCATCCCTGACCATCATTCCATCCTTTCAGCAAATTGATAATTGTCTCACGTGTGGCTATCCCGCTCCATAATCCTCTTGTGACCAAGAAAACACAACAGCAAGCCCTAGTCCATGACTCCATGCCCAATGGTTTGAAACTTATCACACTTTACCTTGCCTCTCTACTTGGAATTATCTTCCTTACATGCATCTTCCATCCAAACAAAAAATCAAAACCCCTGAACTCAACAACTAGCCTAAAATCATCATCA
>APFE030435058.1:0-11013 GCA_000404065.3 Pinus taeda | reverse complement strand
ACCATAGGTTCAAATTCCAAGGACTAACTACCATGGACCAAAGGTAAGTTTTCCCACATGAAATAAACTTTTCTCTGCACAAAATTCCGTGAACTTTTCTCCACATGAAATAAACTTAACTCAATAATAGGGATCAACACGTCTGTCGAGATGCCATGGTCCAAAAACCATAGGTTCAAATTCCAAGGGCTAACTACCATGGACCAAAGGTAAGTTTTCCCACATGAAATAAACTTTTCTCTGCATAAAATTCCGTGAACGTTTCTCCACATGAAATAAAATTTTATAAACTTTTCTCTGCAT
Organism: Pinus taeda; assembly: GCA_000404065.3. NCBI lineage: Eukaryota > Viridiplantae > Streptophyta > Pinopsida > Pinales > Pinaceae > Pinus > Pinus taeda. The sequence goes on along the minus strand of APFE030435058.1, from coordinate 10,710 downwards.
AAAATTCCATGAACGTTTCTCCTCCATACTTCTTAATCTCATCATATTGAGAGCCATGCCATGGGTGTTGCCATCAAGTACAACATCTGTAACATATAACCATACCAGAAACATAATGCCAACAATACCCCCTAAAGCATGAAGGCTGAGAGAGTGGGAAGGGTGAAATGCTTTGCGAAACCATAACTGAACTAGAACACCATCGTTGAGAACCTCCAGATGCAAGTACAACTGATATCTCTGATAGTGAAATAAGTACATGTAGTTGAGGTACAGGCGTAACCATCCAAAAGACAAATAGATTTGGTGTATGGTAGGGACGCAACCACCCAGTCGAAAATATGACATGAAAACATAGGTATGGTCACAACCATCCAGAAAAACCCAGGTATGGTCACAACCATCCAAAAGAGTCATGTATAAAGAATCCATGCAACCTGGACTTGCGTAATTTGATCCCAGGGTCTTGAATCATGAACTCTCCATCATACAATTTCTGGTATGCCAATGAATGTGTTAAAGTTTTGCATACTAGAAAATCGCTTGAATATTGGCCAATGATGTGAACCATTAACAAGGGCGAGATAGACCACCAGTAATGTCAATGGTTCTGAAGGTACTTCTAGTATAATCCACAACTTGCAAAGAATGATTTGGATTTGAACACTTGTGAAATCACCCAATCAAAGACCAATGAGGCAAGCATGTCGTCGAATGTGAAGAACTTGCCATTGAGGCATGCAAGCTCTAAGGTACCTAAAAGGAGTCTCTAGATCAACTTCCTAGATAATGAGTTGATGTCGACAAGAAGAGATCTGTTGTAGGAGGGGCATAATGTTCGCACATGAATGACACAAGACAAGGAAAAAGATGAATATGGATGAAGCAAAGAATCAAATGAGGATGTAAGGGTGCAAACTGCAGAAGGATTAAGCTCTTGAACATATCGGCGACACGACTCCTGAATGCGGCAACATTTTTGTTATCAAGGGATCGAAGGTCATGCAGAGATAATAGGGATCAAATGGGATGAGGCAAAATGAAGAACCCAAATCCTAAAAGGCCAATGATGAATTGAGGATATTCCAAACCCGGCAAGAAGCAAAAAAGTGTTGATGTTCAAGAGCGACAAGCTGTTGAAGGTAATGAATACAATATTTCCAAATTTCCCCCACCATTGTTGATGAGTACCCCAATTATTTTTGGAACACAAGCTTGAAGGGGATACCATATGTTTGCAATATAAGTTTTTCCTTTGGATAAATCCAACCTAGCGAAATTTTAATGAGCCCTAGGGAGGAGAAGCTCGAGTCTCATCATGGCGATGAGTCTAATGTTGTCAGGGTTTAACGAGTCCGACATAGGTAAAACTCAGAGTCTTTTTCATATTTAGAGAGTTTGAAGAAAACACGGAAAATAAAACTCTAGATGGGCCCTTTTCGTATGTTTGTGTCTCTCGAGCCCGAAAAGGTAGAAAATGATGCTTGAGAGAACCACTTGACCATTTTAGTCAAGGAGTACTTTTCGTAAATACTACCTCTAGACCGAAAAAGTAAAAAACTTATTGGATACACGATGTTTGGAAACCATTAATGAGCTCGAAATGAAAAGGGCTCAGTAATATTTTCACGTTTCAAAAGTCATAAAAGAGCCTAAAGTTGACTCAGAAAGGACTTATCGGTATTTACTGAGTATATAATTAACGGATCAATCATCACCACTATTTGAAACACGTGTCATTGCATAAGAAAACTCAAGCATAAGATATGTCTCACAAAAATATCAAATATAGATCAAAACCTTAATGAAAACCCTAAGTTTGGGAAAAAAGGTTATAAAAGGAACACTTTGGTAAAAACTCTATTTACTTGTGTTTTTACTATGGTAAAAAAACTTCTACCATTGCATACCTCGTGATATTTGGTGACCAATTCCAGGAGACTTAGGGATCCATTGCTCATCCCGCTACTCCCAGGTAAATGCCATAGCCTTACCTATATTTTTAAGCCAAAATAGAATGCAATTTCATGTTTTCAACCATTGTTTAGAGCGATTTTTTGGATTAAAAATCCGCCTCAGTCGTCACAAGTTTCCCTCTCAGGATTGCGACGACCGAGAAATTGCAAAAATAGGATCATCACAAGAGATTGATGTACACCGATGACAATGTGAAAGTTTTTACATTGTGTAAATCGATTCATCGTAGCTATTTTTAAAACAGCTGCGACGAGTGTCGAAACCAAAACATTTTCATTTATAAGTAGTTTCAAAGGATGAAAATGGATGGATGGCATTTGACAAAGGTATGTTTGTGGATGCAGGGATAGAAAATGGATTTCATGTGGAAATAATGTACTCATGACAATGATGATGTAATGGGAATGTCAGATCCTCATTGTCTAAACATCATGCAAAACTGTGGGTTGTTAAAATTCTTCCTGACACCACTTGTGAGAGAACAATTGGATCTGTTAGAGTACTTGATCCGAGCTTGGAATCCAACACAAGGAAAATTCATAATCCACAGGCAAGAAATTGATTTTGATGCCACGGATATCAACATTTTGATTGGTTTGTCAAGGAGAGGAGAGATGCCCCACATGGTGGGAACTCGAGTTATGAGAGACTCTTTGGACACACTTATTCCAAGAGTGTGCCCACCAAGAGCATAAAAATCATCAACAAGTGGAAAGCTATAGATTGCCACTGTCAGTGATTTGTCACTATGGGTATTGCTATTGAACATCACCAAAGGAGCTGGCTCCCAAGCCTAGCATGAGGCGACCAAGACCCAACTACGGCTATCCCAAGACTGCTTGAACCCTACGATGTTTAACTGGGTGGAGGCCGTGTCTCTCAATATGAAGAGACAACTGACCAAGTGCCATCGAGGTGAGACAAAATAGTTTGGCTATGGTTTAATCTTAGTACCTCTCATGCTGGAACAAGTAGCAATCCTCCAAAGACAGGACGTGACGTTGGGATGGCCAAGACAATGACAAACATGGATTACTTGTCGGGCTCTCATGATGCCATGAGGAGGCAGTGGCTAGCATGTATCATGGGGTCTAGGATTTGTTGAGTGAATGAACCGTCAACAAGTTATAGTTCAAGATTAGCCGTATGTTGGGATGTATTTCAGGGGTGATCCAGACATGTTGCTTCCTCGTGGAGAATAATGGGATGAAAGAGGTAAGATACTTAGTTTGACCGACAAAGAACAATTGTAATTTTTTGGGTTTTTAAATATATATGTCTTAATTGTTATGTTCAATCTTTGTAGATGTTGGACCTGAGAGACCTGTAGGTCTATCTCCTATTTCCCAGAGGGTTGACAGGGAGATTGACTTACCACTTTCGGGTGGAGAGGCCGAGGATTAGATAACCCGTAACCTAGAGGGCTTAATTGAGGGAATCCTAGACTATGCAGGATTTGAGGAGATTCCCAAGTAGTACCAGTGACATACCACGGAGGTATCGAACAGGATGCACCAGTTTCTTAGATGCGTCATTGAGGCAGTAGTCTACTACAGAGAGCATAATGCATAGTATACTTCTCGGTTTCGTTTCTCGCAGTTTTTGAGACACATGTGTCTCGCATTATAACTAAACACACATATTTTTGAACATATACATATATTTTTTGGGTGCCATGGTGTGCAACACATGATATATACCTATCTACCTTTTATTTTATCTACTTATTGTGTCTAAATGCTTGCTTATGATTTTTATAAATTACGCAAATGTCTATCTAATACTTGGTTCGCCAGTGCATCAATTAACGTATTTAGCCTTCTAGGAAGGTGTCAATATGTAATATAATTGAAATTCCCTTCTAGTAAGTGAACCCGTAAATACAACCTTAAAATTTGATGATTTCTGGTGGAATAATGCCCGTTAAGTTAAAGAACAACAAACTGGGAGTCTAGATTCACAATTAATGCACGAATATTGAGGCCAATATCCTCAACCTGTAATTCGATGACGGCACTATATTCAGCGACATTGTTTGTGCTACACACTAGAAAAACACCTTGAAGATCTACTAACTCACCCTGACGATCGTAGATAACCCATGTCGTGGAGGAAAGATTCCAGGTACTACGACAGGCACCATCAGAGAAATTGATATAAGGTGTGACAGACATCTGCATAAGAAGTGAAAAGGACACAATAAGTGGTAAACAATTACACACCAAGCCAAACATGTACAAAATGAAAAACACACATGTACACAGTAATGCACGAAAGACTCATGCATAGTATTTTTTGAGATAAAGCCCATTTCGGGGCTTATCTAAAGGGTTACCTTCATAATGAATTACCTCATAAGCCCCTTTTTGCAACACTCATTTGAAGATATAGGACCCATGCCACATGGGTTCAAATTTTCCTACCCCCAGCTTGTCATTAGCTTGATCATAGAGCAGGACTAAATCTCCCTCTGCGAAGGAACGTGGGTTGATTGTCTGATGAAAGTGAGTTTTGACTCTCTTCATTTATTCTTCAAAAACTACATAAGTGATTCGACGAGTCTCATCAAGCTGTTATAGATAAAGAAGGTGTTCTTCTACCAAAGTAGTATTCGGGAGAAATTCGACAGCTAATTTGGGAGAAGGGATTTCGCTTTCAATCGGGAGTGTAGCTTCCAAACCTTAAACCAGTTGAAATGGTGTGAATTTGATCACATTTTTAACTGAATTACAATAGGCCCATACGGTGGAAAACAACATTAAATTCCAATTGGACTTGTGCATTCCAATGGTACGTTGAAGCATCGTAACCAACACCTTGTTTACGGCTTCGACTTGGCCATTGGCTTGAGGGTAATAAGGCATCGAACTATCGTGACGCAAGCCTAACTAGGTTATCAACTATGTCATCATATAACCACAGGACTGGGAACCATGATCAGTGGCTATAGGATAAGGGAATTTGAACTGGGTAATCACATGATTGAATAGGAATTACGCAATTGCCTTAATGTTGTTAGAAAATGTAACCATCGCTTCAGTCCATTTCATAAAATAATTGATGGCAACGATCATATACCCATGCCCCCCGGCCGAGCGAGGGTTACAAGTCATAAAATCAATGCCCCATTTAGCAAAAGGGCCTACGGTAATGACAGGATACAAAAGGAAAGGTGGCACATACATATTCCACTGGTAAGTTTGACACACATGACAATAACGGATAGTAAGAATGAAATCCTTAAAAATGGAGGGCCAGAAGTAAATAGCACAAAGGAATTTTTGGGCAGTAGCATAACCAAACATATGGCTACCACACATAACAAAGTGGTAATCATTCAAGACTCTTTCAGCTTCCTGAAAAGTCAGACAACGAAGAAGAACTAAATCAATTACGAGACGGTATAAAGTGTCTCCAACAATGCGATAAGGCTGAGAATGGTGACAAATGTGTCGTCGAGCATCCTCAGACAAATCAGGAAAAAAGGAATATGTCTAGAGGTAGATAGTAATGTCACGATACCAAGGATCGAGGGTACTAATCAAGAAAAGGGTGTCGTCCAGAATGCGGTCCTCTATCCGAGAGGGAGCAGAAGTAGATCATAATGAGAAAATCAACTCTGCACAGACCAGTGACTTCTTAGACTTCGCAGTAGTAAACTAAAAATCAAACTTTAAGGATAACAATCCATTTCGAGTACTTGCCCCACAACAATTGACATGACAAAATGTAGGTCATCTGGTTGCAATCTGAAATCACGGTCGTCGTAGGCAACAAAATACAATAACAAAAGCGTTGGACAACTTGGATAGCTGATAAGGCAAGATTCTCGACATAAGCATAATGAGTCTCAGTGTCAAGAAGGTTGTGGCTAATATAATATATAACATGCTCGAAACCATCATCACCGTCTTGAACCAAAAACATACCGATAGTACTATCAGCGACAACAATATAAAGCGAATAGTCACGATGATAGTTGGGTGGACACAACAAAGGAGCAAAAAGTAGAAGTGTCTTGAGTTTCTCAAATGAAATTTGGGTGATGTCATCCCAAATAAATGGAGTGTCACGCTTAAGAAGATGCGTGTAACCTTTAGCAATCTCGACGTAGTTAGGGATAAAACGACACAAGAAATTTCCTTTTTCCTACAAACTCTACAACTAATGCAAAGAAGAAGGAGGTGGGAGATTCACTATAGCTTCGACCTTGAGGGGATTGAGACGAATGCCCTATTTAGAAATCACAAACCCAAGGAGTCTATTGGATTTGACGGAGAAGACACACTTATGGGGATTGAGACGAATATGGTAATGTCTATAGCAAAGAAAAAGATGGCAGAGGTGGTTCGGATAGTTAGAGCATTTAGCTGAATGAGCTAGAATATCATCCAGATACAGCTAAACAATGTGACGAATGTCATGAAAAGCATAGGACATTGCTCGCTGGAAAGTGGCACCAGCATTTTTTAGGGCAAAAGGGAGATTTTTGTAATCAAAAGTACCCCATGGGCAGATGAAGGCAGTTTTGTGTTGATCGGTAGGCGAAATATTGATCCGGTTGTAACTGGAAAAGACATCCATAAAATAGAATATGTCACTCCCAGCACAATCGTTGATAGGCTAGTCAATAAAGGGAGTAGGATAGTTATCTTTTGGACATGCGTGATTGATGTCACGATAATCAACACAAATCCTAATAGTGCCCTTCCTTTTGGTCACAGTGACAATGTTAGAGACCCAGTTTGTTAGTGAGATAGGATAAATAAACCCTCCATTGAGAATTTTTTCAACTTCTCCTTTGATGGCCATGCCTTTTCTCGGGTGCATGGGGCGTAAACATTATCGAACTGGCTTTGCACCAGGGTATGTAGGTATCTTGTGTACCAAAATACTTGGATCAATACCGAGCATTTCTTCATATGACCAAGTGAACACATCACGAAACTCATGGAAAAGGTCGGTGTAAAGTTGGATCTCCTCAGGAGGACAAGTAAATCCAATGTGAATATTTTCAACAATCCCTGGTTTAACGTGATGTCGATGGGCATGGTTTGTGTAATATTCCGCATATTTCCCTCAGAAAATACCTCATGAATCATAATAGACATATGAAGCGGCTAAGAAGGAATATAGTAAGTAAACTTACCTAGACAGGTAGTCATGGCCCCGGCTTGGGAGAAATGAGGAACGATGGTGATGATTGAACCACAAAAGATCCTTGAAAGGCAGTCTTAAGAATTTCTTCATCGGAAGGAAATATCTCTTGTAACGGTTCCACAGAAACATGGTTGCCAAGCCAAGGGGATCGCACATACATGTCGAGAGATCTGCTCAAAGGAGCAGAGTCGTATGATGAAACCAAGGCTGAAATGATTTCAACATATTTGAGCTCGATAGGGCTCAATGGCATAACCTCACCCCATGAATCTACCTAATTGACTAGGGGAATCACCCAAGGATCAGGATTGATAGAAATCATGTTAGCAGAGGTGATATTAAGAGGTGGGAGTTAGAAAACACCCATAAGGGTAGGATTTTTAAATGGTCTAGCACCCACACCCTCATAGGGAATACTGGTATGCTCCACAAAGAGAACATTTCCATCCGAGGAAGAGGAAGTGAAGAAAGACAACTGATTGAATGTGGCGATTTTCCCCTGATGAGGAAAATGAAGTACACAAAATAATGATGAAGCCATGGCACGCATAGTATATGTTGAGCTTCACCCTGACAAAAGGTTGTAAGTCAAACTAGCATCAACAACTTTGACTTTGACCTCAACTTTCCTCCCTTCCAGGGTGATAGGAAAGTGCGGGAGAATACCAAATGGATGAGAATCTCTTCCATCAAAGGCTTCTAAAGTACTAGGAGATTGACTCAAAGATGGGGAGTTGATGGCCTTCTAACAAGCAATAGAAATGATGCAAGTGGAGGCACCCTCATCAATAACAATATGATGAATATTATTCAAGTTAATGATCACTTGAATGAGAAAAGTGATTTGATGAGGCAATCGTGGCATATGGTTCTCAAGATGGAATGTAATTAATTCTGAATCGACCAGGTCAATGCCACCAATGGCTGATAGCAGAGACTTCCATTGGGGGGGGACAACTCTGGAGAACTTCCAAAGTGGACATAGACAAAGGAGCTTAGGCTAAGTCGTCAATAATGTTATAGTCCTACGTAACATGAGCATTGTGGTTATAGGAAGATTTTCGAAGAACTCCCTTAGTGGGAGGTCGAATGACAAACTTATTGCTCGGTCGTTCAATATGAAGAGGGCTAGAACTAGACGAAGGAATGTTTGAAGGGAATTTAGGTTCCTTTCTGGTAGATGGAGGATATTCTTTCACTCTTATACTCACATGAATAGGGATAGTCCTATCGATAAGAACTTGGGAACCAAAAGCTGAAGAGGACCGAGGTTGATCGACTGCCATTTGAGTTTGTTGGGAGGGAAAAGGCTCTTTAAGTACAACAAGAGTTCTTGGAGTCCCCTTAAGCAAATCACTAACTTCAGGCCATCTAGGACAATCTTTAGTCTAGTGATCCTCGTCACGGATAAGACAAGGATACTTAGGTTTATGTTTAGAATTATCGTTGATAGGAGGCTTAGGTGGATCTTGCTTCGATGGATCAGGCTTATTTTTACCTTTTCCCTTCTTCTTACCTTTCAAAGTTTTATCTGCCATGGTGGACTAAACGACATTGACTTCAGAGGTTTAACCAGTATTAGATGTGGACTAAGAAGCATTCTCACTAGGAGCAGTAGGATTTTGCTTCACAGGATTCATGGAAGACTTTCGGGAAGATAAAGCAATGAAACCAATAACATTGTCGACAGAAGGTGTCGATGGAGCTTTAGAAGTTCCAAGTCACGGAGCATTAGGAAAGACATCATAAAACGTGCCATATTGGGAATAAACCAAATCAAGATACCGATCATGAACAATAGCTTGTTCTTCAGTAACACATGCCCCCATAGCAATATCTCAGGCTATCAGACCGACAAAAGAGGTAGTAAACCAGTTAGTCATAAGTTGATCAGGGATCCAAAACTTAATAAAACAACATCGCCTTCTCCATTCATGAATATGATCAGAGATGTGAGTAGTTGTGTCCTGTTTCTTAGAAGTAAGGAGATGTGTTCCCATTTTATAATGAATCGATAACTGAAAATGGGTAAGAAATACCATTGCAAGCGAATTGAAGTCTTGGAAAGTTCCATGGGTAAGCTTGATATACCATTTCGTAGCGGAACTAGTAAGAGTCCTTTGAAAAAGATGGAGGCAGATAGAATCATCAAGCCATGAGTTAGATGAGCATGAGAGGTGGTAAGTCATAACATGTGCTTGGGACCCTCTCTAGATTTACCATCAAATTTAGGGCAATCATCAGGGATTTTGGTCAGAACTGGTGGCCAATATGAATTATGAAGGATGGGGTCGTTCATTAACTTCGACACATCGGGCAGTTCTGAAGTTGCAAGAAAAGGTAATTGAGGGTTAAAGGAAATCATAGGCCTCTAATAACTGCCAGAATTAGGCCTCCAACCAGAGCCTTGTTCCCCCATGTATTTTGTCCATAAGGATTTTGCCCATAAGGTTTATAGTTGGGCGGGTTAATGCCATAACCTGGTTGTTGTCCCAATTTTGACCACCAGCAAACCATTGGTTACCAGTTTGACTGGCAGGGGCAACATATGGCTGCTAAACGTTTTGATAACGATTGAACTATGGTTGCTGATAACTTTGATACAGAGTACGCTGAGGATTGCCTTGGGATTGCTGAGGTACTTGGAGACCATATTGCAGTTGAGGTCCAAACTGTGCCTGAGGCCCGGGCTGCGTTTGATAAATAACTTGGGCTTGAGAACGAGCTAGTGCCTGAATGCCAAATTTACTAAGAGGTGGATTGATTTGACCGAACTGATGTCCTTGTTGAAACTGGGGCTGACCCAACTGGCAAGAAGGTTGGCCTTGTTGGAACTGAGGTTGACCTACTTGTCCAAAAGGTTGAGCTTTCTGGGTGATAGATTCAACTTGCTGAAACTAGGGCTAGACCATTTGACCAGAGGGTTGACCTGGCTGGATAGAAGGTTGGCCTTGCTCGAGCTAAGGATGTCCTACTTAACTAGAGGGTCTACCTTGTTGGGAAATAGGTTAGCCTCATTGAAACAAAGGCTAACCTAACTGCCCAGAAGGTTGACCTTGCTGGGCAATAGGTTGGCTTGGCTAGAATTTAGGCTGACCTCGTTGACCAGAAGGTTGTCCTAAATAAGAAAAAGAGGAAATTGTGGAGGCCAAAGGTTGTCATTGAAAGGGTTTTCCTTATAGGCCTAAACATTTATCTTGAAAAGTCTGCCCTTGCAAACTGGAAGGCTACCCTTGTAAAGGTTGGCCTTGCGGGCCATGATAAGTGGTGTGATTCTAGGAAACCGACAGTAGAACAAAAATTTCAACTATGGGCTCTGGAGGGAGGGACCCAGTGTGATAAATATGAGCCCCTCAGGGATCATAATAGTGCAACGGGTTATGCAAATAGGAAGGCGGTTGGGAGCCTAGAGGTTTATGATTTGGGTTCTGAAGAGAAAACATGTATTGCTCATATGACCATCCTACCAGAATGGAACCGGGAGAGAGTGGTATATTACCCGTAGGGTGAATGACTCCAGATGCCAAGGATGAAGGACCACCATTAGCGGGTTCAAGAGAGAGCCAGGTAACA
>APFE030435055.1:0-12210 GCA_000404065.3 Pinus taeda | reverse complement strand
CCTAGCATACCCTTTGGAAATAATCTCATTGTTTTTTTTTAACTCTAATTATTGAAATATATCAATTATAGGGGTGGTAGGAGGGGGAGAGGTGCTTTATGGCCCTGAAGGAATTAAAGTTTCAGAGTATTCATGTGGCTTAGGATGTGTGACAAACAATCAAACTAGCCCTCTATCAAGGGGATTCAATTAGACAAAGAAAAATGGGTAGTTTCTCACTCTTTTGGAAGACTCCCTCCTTATCCAACATTTGGTGAAGAGTTTCTCTCCAAGGGGAAAAATAGTAGAAAGTATTATCAAAAGGATTAGGAAAGTAGTGGAAGAGCTCTCTTCAATAGCATATTTCCATGTTCTCTGCAAGTGGGAGATTTAGAGATCAATATCTGAATCAGGATCTCTCTTATTCCTTAGAGCTAAATGGATTGGAATTGCACAATTATGAAGGATTGCATTATCAATCAATAATAGTATGACAAGTAAAAAAAATGGCAGGTCAGTTTTAGAAGGTATATACCTACAAACCCCCAATTTTTGTTATCCAATTTGGAGTCCCTTTGTAAAAAAATGTAGTTTTATTGGATAAGTGGGCTTAGGAAAAATAATTGAAGATATATATATGTACTACCTAATGTATTTTCTGTGATCCAAGCACAGACTTTCACATAAATACAAAATTATCATTTTGGCATCACATAAAGGTACTTCTCTTCAAGCCTTAAGATCTTGACCCATCAATAGAACTTATCCTTCTTCTAGTGCTCAGGTTCCTCCCTGATTCAGATTCAACTATGCACCATAACCCAATGACCAGTATTCTAGATCTTGCTCTTCATAAGATATTCAATCCTTGAGTACCTTTGCCTAATGATCTCCTTCCCCTATTATAGTCTTAGGCCTTACTCAATACCATGGTCCAAAACCACTTAGAACCAATACCTGGGTCCAAATACTTGGGTTCAACACTTCGGACGAGATACCATGGTCCAAAACCATAGGTCCAAATACCAAGGACCAAAAACCAAGTTTTCCAAGTTGTACGTGCTTTTTCATGCATGAAAGAGCGTGTATACGCGCCTTTTGGTCTGTGAATCTGCGTGTATACGCGGCTTGATCAACAGGAACCTACGTATACCTCCTTTTCCTTTATTCTGAGAACTTGTGAGCCTAAACTGTCATCTGAGTGATTTGCCGAGTGAGTTGCCATCAAGGACAATACATGTGCCATAGTGCCAATCCTATATCATAATGCCAACAATCTCCCCCTTTGGACTTGATGGCAGCCCCAAGTCACTCTCCCCCTTTGTCATCAAGGGAAAAGGGTTATGCTCCCCCTGAGTATATGCTGAAATCTCTGCTTTACTGTGTTGCCCATGCTCCCCCTGACTGTAGGCAGTGTCTGAAAACGATGTTCTACAAGAAGAACCTGACTCTATACATCATAAATGACCCTCATACATACATCCATCTCCCAACTAAATGGGGATATACCATAATTGACTCATTCACCCAACCAAGTGGGGAGATACCAAAAATTTGTACATGATAAAACAAGAATATTACATCATCCATCCTAGGCATAGTGGGGAAACAAAATAGGTCATTACATGACCTTGATAATAAAAGAAATACATGACATAGAGACCAAAAATCTAAGACAAGACTATGATAGTCATCAGAAACTATCATCAGCAGCATTTGTCAATCACCATCCAGACCATCAACCATGATCTCCCTCTGCACCTGTTCCACATGAATAAAAAACAATTGTGAAGTTGTACCAAGATCTTCTAAGATAATGCCAACAATGCATTATTAGCAGTATATGCTCCCCCTGAACCTGTGCTAGATGATCAAACCCACATCAGACTCTTTTCATCTTGAGTCTGGCCCACTAATATTCTTCAAACCAACATATACGCTACTCTATTCACAAAAATCAACGTATGTATGCGGATATGCTTCATGAAACTCGCGTACAACCACTGTTATCTGAAACAGATGAGTGTCAACAGCAAGATGATGCATCAACTACTCCCAACTTTTGTCTGAGGTAGTCAAATGTCTCCCTGGGTAGTGGTTTGGTGAATATATCAACAACCTGTTCCTTGGAGGGAACATACTCCAATTTGACCTTTTGTTCAAGCACTTGTTCCCAGAGAAAATGATATTTGATAGGTATGTGCTTGGTCTTTGAATGGACGACTGGATTCTTTGAAATATTGATTGCGCTTGTATTATCACATAAAATGGAGATAGGTGGAGTACAAGTGATTTGGATGTCTTGCAATGTTTGCGTCATCCAAAGGAGTTGTGTGCAACAAGATGTAGCAACCACATATTCTGCTTCAGCCGTAGATAATGCAATTGAACTTTGTTTCTTGTTGAACCAAGATACTAATCTAGAACCCATAAATAATGCACCACCACTAGTGCTTTTTCTGTCGTCCACGCTTCTTTCCCATTCTGCATCTGTATATGCATGAAGTGTGAGATCTGTATCTCTAGGATACCATAAGCCATAGTTTTGTCTTCCTTGAAGATATTTGAAAATCCTTTTAATTGCTTGAAAGTGTGCTTCTTTTGGATTTGCTTGGAATCTTCCAACTATTCCCACTGCATGCATGATGTCTGGTCAGGTACCTGCCAAATAGAGTAGACTACCAATCATGAATCTATAGGTTGGTTGATGTACTGCTGCTGATTCATCATTTGCATTGAGGTTGGATCCTATTACCATAGGGGTACATACTGGTTTCGAATCTTCCATGCCATATTTCCTCAAGATTTGCTTGAGGCACTTGGTTTGTTATAGAAAGATACCGTCTTTGTTTTGTTGGACTTGTAAACCAAGAAAATATGTGATCTCACCTAGCAGGGACATTTCAAATTCTTTCTACATCACCAAGGAAAAGTTTTGACTCATGGCTTCTTCATTGCTACCAAAGATGATATCATCAACATACACAACAAGTATTAGCAATTTATCATTGTCAATTTTTATGTATAGATTGTTATCTGTTGATCCTTTTGAAAAACCTTGTTGATGGAGGTGTTTGTCCAGACGATAATACCAATCCATCAGAGCTTGTTTAAGACCATAGAGAGCCTTTCTGAGTCTGCATACAAGTTTTGGATCATTGCCAAGGATAAATCCATCCAGTTTCTCAATATACACTTCTTCTTCTAAGTCCCCATTTAGGAAGGCAGATTTCACATCCATTTGATATACTTTGAACTTCTAAAAGCTAGAAAGAGCAAGGAACATTCTTATGGCTTCAAGTCTAGAAGCCGGTGCAAAAGTTTCTTCAAAGTCTATACCTTCTTGTTTAGCATATCCTTTATAAAAAAGTCTGGCCTTGTTTCTAATAACATCTCCATTTTCATTTAGCTTTTTTTTGAATATCCATTTGGTCCCTATGACATTCTTATCATTAGGTCTAGGAACCAATTCCCAAGTGTTAGTCTTTTCAATCTACTCAAGTTCCTCATTCATGGCCTTGACCCATCATTCATCTTTGCATGCTTCACTTATGTTTCGTGGTTCGATGGAGGAGAGAAATGCTAGATAGCTTGAAGCTTCTATAATAGATCTTCTTGTTTGTACACCTGCCTCTTTCTGCCCCAAAATTTAAGTCTCTAGATGGTTCTTCTAGACATATCTAGATGGAGTCTTTTATTCTACCCTTATCTATTCCTCTGGTGCCTCATAAGTTTCTTCTTCAGCATTATTCTGATTTGATGTTGAAATATAGTCCTCATCATCTTCAAAATCTTCGGTTTTTATCTGCTTTGGATTTTTTCCTGCTTCATCAACCACCACATCAATACTTTCAACAATGTTTCCAAGTCTTTTATTGTAATACTTATATCCTTTACTTCGGGAAGAGTAACCAAGGAGAATGCCTTCATCTGCTCTAGGTTCAAACTTGCCAAGCTTTTCATCAGTCCTTTTGATGTAACATTTTCTTCCAAAAACTTTTAAGTATTTTACAGTAGGAGCCTTACCATACCAAAGTTCATGAGGATTTTGAGTATTGTTTACCTGGATGTTTGTTTTGTTAAGAATAGTAACGACAGCAAATGCAGCCTCACCCAGGAAGGTTGCAGGAGTTCCAGACCCATCAAGCATAGCACGAGCCATTTGTTGAACCGTTCTATTCATCCTTTCCACCACTCCATTTTGCTGAGGAGTCCTTGCAGTAGATAATTCCCTTCTTATTCCATGTTCTTCACGAAATTCGAAAAATTCATTTGAGGTAAATTCCCCTCCTCGATCATACCTGAGGCATTTGATTTTGC
Organism: Pinus taeda; assembly: GCA_000404065.3. Lineage (NCBI taxonomy): Eukaryota > Viridiplantae > Streptophyta > Pinopsida > Pinales > Pinaceae > Pinus > Pinus taeda. The sequence continues at coordinate 7,911 of APFE030435055.1, read as the reverse complement.
GATCTAATTCATTTTGAACCAAGGTTTTGAAAGATTTGTCTTTATGCTTCAAAAGTCCTATCCAACACATCCTGGAAAAATCATCAATGAACAATATAAAGTATTCTTCTCTACGAGGTGAATGTTTCCTTGATGGACCACATAAATCAGCATGGACAAGTTCAAGTGGCTAACTAGCTGATCCTTCCTTATCAGGGAAATGTGTTATGGTTTGCTTACCAAACTAACATGATTTTCATATTGTATTGTCTAGAATTCTAATGTTAGGAAGATCGCGAACAGCCTAATATTTGCATGCTTTCCTTATCTGAGGGAAGCTTAGATGCCCCAATCTTCTGTGTCATAGTCAGTGTTCATCACTTTTTCTTAGATAGCATTGTTGTTGTCCTCCCTTGAGTATGTATAAATTATTTGGAGTTCTTATGCCTTTGATCACTGTTTCTCCTGTATCAAGCTCATGAACAATACATCCATTTGATCAAAATACTACCTCATTTCCTTGATCACACATTCGATTAACACTCAATAGATTATGCTTTAAACCATCAACATACATAACGTTTCCATCTTTGAACTTTTCTTTTAAAAGAACAGAGCCTTTACCTTTTATGAGTGCAAGGGTGTCATTTCCAAATGAGACTTTCCTTTCCTTTTCTAAGGCACTATATGATTGAAGTTTTTCTTTATCACCTGTCATATGTTTCAAGCATCCACTATCGATGTACCACTGATTTTCCTATCCTTCTACATATAAGGCTATACCACATATTTCTGTTTGTGGTTCTTTATTTCTCCATGTTTTGGGACCCAATGAAGCTTGCTCCTTCTGAGATGTTTGCTGAAACTTACTCCTGCATTCAGAATCTTCATGACCGAAGTTGTTACAAATAGAGCATTCTATTTCATTTTCAAGAGAAGAAAAGTTATTGTAAGTTCCTCTTCATGATCCCAGTCACACTCCTTTGATTTTGTGCTTCTCTAGTCATGATGGTCTTGTAGGCAACACATTGAGCAGCTTTGTGTCCAAAGTTATGACATGAGAAACACTGGCCATTAAAGAAATTCCTGCGATTATCAAATCTAATGACCAGGTGATTGTAGTTTTCATTGACATTCATTCTTGAAGCAAATTGGGAATGATATACTTGTGGTTGGTTGTAGCTTATGTTCATCCTTGAAGTAGATTGACCCCGATTTACCTAGTGATCCGCTTTATGCCTTTGTTGACGATTGTCAACTTGTTCACTTCTCCTTGCTGCATCAAGATAAATTTTGGAGGTGGATGGCTTCTGTGCTTGAGAAGCTTCTTCAGTATGTCCAAGACCCGTCTTTATTAGAGGAGAACATTGCACTTTGATAATCTCATCTAAAGTTTCAGATCCTTTAGCAAATCTAAGATTAAGAGCTTTTGTTTTCTCAATATCTTTTCTAAGTCCCACAATTTCACATTCTAACTTTTCATTATGTTTTTCCCTTTCAGCAAGTTGGAATGTCAGAGTATCTATAATCATACTCTTTTCTTATAAACATATTTTAAGTTTAGAAATTTCTTCATAGAGATCATCTTCGTCTATAGCATCCACGAAATCATCATCTTCAAAAGCAATCAAAAGTCTATAATCATTACCATGTCCATCTTCATCACTATTTGAAAATCCATCATTGTCTTCATGTGTATAATAGCTCTTCTTACTTACACTCTGTTTTCTATTCCATTTAACCGGTTCTTTACCTTTATCAAGCTTATCTTTATGAGGACATTTGGCTGCATAGTGATCGATTCTTCCACAAGCAAAGCCTTTGAAAGGTAACTTACCTCTAAATCTTCCAGAACCCCATTGAATGTTCTTGGAAAAAATTGATTCTTCATCTCTTTCTGACATATGTATTGACTCATTGTATTCTCCTTTTCCTGAAGCTTTGAATGTGGCTTCTCTCATGTCTGATGGACCCCCTTTTCTCATTTCGAAAGCAGTTAGGATTCTGTGCAACTGTGACATAGTAATACTCTGAAGATTTTTCTTTTCTTCTATGGCAGAAACTTTTGATTCAAACTTAGTCAGGGATCTTAGAACCTTTTCAACTAAAGTAACTTCTTTTATCTCTTCACCCAAGTTTTTCATGCGATTAACAATCTCATCTATGTGTAGGAAATAATTAGTTACACTTTCATCATTTTGCATTTTGAGAGTTTCATATTGAATTCTGAGAGATTGTATTTTTGCATGTTTTACCTGATCATCTCCTTCATAGCTTAAAATGATCTTGTCCCATATCTCTTTGGCAGTTTTGAGCTACATAACCTTGACGAATTCTGATTATGATAGACTCCCAAATAGAGTATTGACAACCTTTGCATTTGTTTCATACTACTTTTTACCTGTCGTATCTGTAGGAGTTGCTGCTGGAAATGTGTATCCTCCTTCCACGATATCCCAAACTTCTGTTCCAAGAGATTGAAGATAGGTTGTGGTTCTTACCTTCCAATAGATGAAGTTACTCCCATCAAAAATTGGTGGCCTGATAGATGCCTCTTTTTCGTAGTTGCTCATGATGATAGATCTTCCTTCAAGCGATCAAGCTTCTTCTGAAGAACTTGGATCTGATACCAATTGTTGGAAATAATACTGAGAGGGGGGGAGGGGGTGAATCAGTATTAGAAATTTAACAATTTTTCATTTCCATAAACAGATTGATAAACACTACTTCTATTAATCCAACCTGTGTATATATGCAACTGTGTTTAGAGAAAACCACGTATTTCTTATAGACTTATAATTTAGTTAGCTGATCTTAATATGTGTATCAGAACTATAAAACAGTAATTAAGTGCAGTAAACAGTACAAGCAATCACACACATGAACACAAGATATAAGGTGGAAACCCAATGTGGGTGAAAACCACCTGCTGCAATTCGTCTCTATCTTCTTTTAATTAGAAACTTCTTTTTACAATATTTCTGTACTGGTGTAGTCTTATACCAATACGTAGGCTTCTACCTGCAGAAGGATACAACCTTCTCTCATTCTCCAGCTTCTCCTGGAAGGGAGCTACAACTCCCTTGGCTCTTGTACTAGCTGATGTACTAGTATGTAAGTGTTGACCTACAAAAGGCTACAACCTTATCTTTTCTTCCAAGGACCACATATCATAAATTTTCAGACTGGATCCATTAATAAAATCAATCAAACATCAAATATATCTACATCAACCAATCTCCTTTGCACCAACCAAAACTAAATCAAACAATCACTTCTCTGAATGATGTAGCTAGAATATAGTAACAGTAACCATAAACCAATCCTGAACCCAAAACACTGTGTATACACTGTTTTGAGTTTCTGAACCAACGTATATACACACCTTTGCTATGCTGAACCTGCGTACAAATCTGTAAAAGATAATTTACCCTTTTCAACTATTCAAACATCAGTTATACCCAGATCATCAGATTTACAGATCAAGTCATGTGCCAAATATAAAAGATCAAAATCACACAAAGCTACTTCTCTTCAAGCCTTAAGATCTTGACCCATCAATAGAACTTATCCTTCTTCTAGCGCTCAAGTTCCTCCTTTATTCATTTCAACTATGCACCATAACCCAATGACCAGTATTCTAGATCTCGCTCTTCATAAGATATTCAATCCTTGAGTACCTTTGCCTAATGATCTCCTTCCCCTTTTATAGTCTTAGGCCTTACTCAATACCATGGTCCAAAACCACTTAGAACCAATACCTGGGTCCAAATACCTAGGTTCAACACTTCGGATGAGATACCATGGTCCAAAACCATAGGTCCAAATACCAAGGACCCAAAACCAAGTTTTCCAAACTGTACACACTTTTCTATGCATGAAAGTGCATGTATATGCATACACGCCTTTTGGTCTGTGAACTTGCATGTCTACGCAGCTTGGTCAATAGGAACTTGCATATACCTCCTTTTCCTTTATTCTGAGAGCCTGTGAGCCTGAATTGTCATCTGAGTGATTTGTCGAGTGAGTTACCATCAAGGACCATACTTGTGCCATAGCGCCAAGCCCGTGTCATAATGCCAACATAAATTGCTTCTCAGTTTTGCAAGCTTACCTCGAACCCCATCCAGGATGAGCTCACCCACATGGAGAGAGGAGCCTCTCATTGACACTAGCCCTTAGACACATAGGTTCTTGTAGATATGACAGATTGGGAATCAAATATTGAGCACACACATGGACGTTTCAACTAGTACATGTACATCATTGACTTATATTGACATTTGAAATTCCTCATTGACAAAATATTTATTGATCGATTCAAGCATCTTGGAAAACTCTTTCACTCTATGGAGCATTTGCATCATCACATGAAGTGTTAGAAAATTAGAAAGGCAAAAACGTTTTCTTATTCTTGATGATTACTTGTGATGTTCTTGATTTTTTATTACGTTTCTTTATATCTTGTTTCTCTTAGTTCATCAAGGAATTACCAAATCAATAGCACATAAAAATATGGACACCATATGTAGGCTCATATCTAGGGAAAAATCCCTCTCTAGCGGAAAACTCAGTCAATAATTCTTCCTTCAATAGTTTTTTGGAGATATTCAAAGACTCTTGACCTTGACACAAACTTTCCTCCACACCAAGTCATCCTTATTCCTTACTTGCAAATGATCCTTCTTGACCTAACAGCAGTAGCAACACTTTCTTTGACCAAACAACTTTGACCTTGCCATAGAGACTTCAATATTTACCGAAAGAATTCGAAGCTTACTTAGAACCCTTAATCTTGGCCCAGTACAGCTTCTTGAGATGACAACATCACACGGCAGCTGGCTACGGAATCAACATGACAACTGGTTACCGAATCATATGGCAATTGGCTACAACATCAATAAGAGAACTTAAATCTTCCAAATTAGGGCACGAGATAGAGAGAGATAGTTGCACCAAAGGTTTGATTATCCCTTTCTCCTTATCTTATACTAAACTCGCACTTCCTTCTCCTCCTTATTCTATTTCGTACTTCTTCTAGCTTCAAGAGAGATCGAACTTTCTTGTGAGAGATTCCATTTCAAATGGAATTTGAACTACTCTATTTATAGTCCTTTGGTGAGGTCGAATTAGCCTCCTTGAGGCTGACTTGATCATCTTAAGGCCAACTTGGTGTGGAGACAACATAATTCATGTTTGACTCAATACTCAACCTTTTTACATGATTCAAAAGCCTAAGAAGGGTCTCTTTAAAAGTAAAATGACTCTATTGACTCAAAATAAATCCTAGAAGTCCTCAATGGAGACTTTTACCTAAAACATGGTGACCCAAGCATGAAACCCATGCTTTAATAAGTCACAATAATAATAATAATAAGTATTTTCTTTATTAGTTTGACAAGTACATTACAAGATGACTCAAATGCATTAAATGAAGACCGACCCTAGTTACATTTTTCAACACTCCTTCTTAACTAGGGAGGTATTCATCATATATAAGTACAAGGAATATCTCAATTATTTGAATCATGAAGAACTTTAGGCACTGCAATGCCATGGACTAGATTCATGACCAGGGAAATCTATCCATTGGTCTCTCAAAAATTTAGGTATCGCAATGCCATGGACTAGATTCCTAACCAAGGAAATCTATTTGGGTGGGACTAAGATGGATGCAAGCTTTCAACCTCTCTAGGTGCCATCAGGATTACTTACTAACCATCAACCTAGGGACCTAGGTGTGTATCCATGGTCATATCTCTTCGGGACCTAGACATCAACATCGGCCATATTGATCCAGGTGGATCTTGGTGGCCACCTGCCAAGTCCACCTGGGCCCCCACCATTGTTTCTCTCAGCATTTTCAGTTTGTTTAATTGTAGCACAACTTACTATTTTTAGCAGTTTTTCAGGTCCTAAACTTCCGGAGCCATTTTGAGGCCCTAAATGACGTTTTTTGGGAAATCTGGGGGCAACATGGGTCCATGGACTAATGTTGCCCTTCCCAAAGTGGTAGTGCTCGGATAGATATTTCTAACGAGCTATTGTACGCGTCAAACGAAGATCGTATGCCAAAGTTACGACCCCGGGAAGATTGATGTACCAATTTACCCAAACAGGGCCCACAGTTTGGCGTTTCATCTTCTAGGGTTAGGTTTTGGAATGTTAAGGGTTTTCCATTGTTTCTCAACAATAAATAGGCCTTCGAGCCTCATTTTAACACATTTCAGAGGCATGTAGCCACCACATCTCTTCTCAGAGATAAGCTACCATCGCCCTAGCTGGTTGATTTCCATTACTGTTTGTAAGCATATTTCAATATTTTGCATTAATGAAATGAAGTATTATTTCCGCTGCATATCTGTGTTTATGGTTATCTCTATCATTTTTTACGTTCTTGTTTAAGTCCAGATCAATGGTATCAGAGCGGTCTGTTTTTTCTCTGTTTTTCTTTGCATGTCCCTAACAAGGTCGGGATATAAGGAGTTAGGGCTTGAACTGGTCGAACCTTTGCAAGACCAACCTCGCAAATCCTGATGGCCTCCCATGGGGGATGAGAAGAAATATGAGGGGTAGGAGATCCTACCAAAATCTTGCTTGAAGAAGCCCTTGAGTGACAACGGAATGTGATGATGGACAGCTTTGCCCAAATCCTTCAGCGGCTACCCAGAAGCGACGCATCGGCTTCCAACAGCTACTCTGGAAATGCCACGCCCTTTAAGGTACAAGTTAATTTTGAAATACCCATATTCGAGGGTCAGATAGACGCAGATGCTGTAGATAAATGGTTAAATCTACTAGAGGGTTATTTTTCTATCCATGAATTTTCGAGTCAAGAAAAGATTGTTTTTGCTCTTCTCAAAGAAACCCCCCACGTCAAGGACTAGTGGGAAACCTACTGTGAGCAAAAGGATGAAAGTACCGGCTCACTATTTTCAGCCGCACCCACCTGGAATTCATTCTGGGATGCCGTCGAGCAGTACTACCCTGTCGGAAGCTAAGAGGATGAATACATAAAGTGGACCACACTGCGGTAGGGAAGGGACCAAGACATGCCAGAGTTCACCAATCTTTTCCATACCCTTCGCACAAAGTTTGGTATCAAGGATTCAGAGAAGCATTTGATACTCAAATACCACGGCTGCCTACATAAGTACATCTAGGAAATACAATTCCTGAACATCTCCTCACTCGGCACAGCATACCAATATGCCATCAAGGTCGAGCAGAAGTTTAAACAAAAGAAGCGAGATTTTGGATTTGTGAATCCAAAGCAAGGGAAAGGTGCCCCTAAACCACAAAACAAAGGACATAGCCAAGGCGGGCAGCCCAAGACAACCTGCCAAAGCTACAAGCAAAGAACAACACCACGAAGTTGAAAAAGGACACAGGGAAATGGTGTGAGTTCCATAAGAGCTCCACTCACAACACAAGTGAGTGCCGGGCCAAGCAGTCACTGGTGGCTGAGCTAAAGGTTTCAGAATTAGATGCATGTTCCGACTCTGAGTCAGAACCTGACAAGGGGAATGACAAAGGCAAGTAGATCATTGATGCAGATCCCATGGCCACTATTGCTACCGCCAAGATCCAGAAAAATGAACCCAAAGATCCAGAGGAGGAGGAGCATCTCTTCCACTCCCAGATGTGGGTAAAGGGCTCCTCGCTACAGTTCATTGTCGATAGTGGGAGCCAAAAGAACCTCATTTTGGTAGAGGTCATGAAGCGATTGGGCTTACCGACCACAACACATCCACAACCGTACACCATCGGGTGGCTTCACCAAGGATGGTATCTTCGCGTGAGCTAGCAATGTTGCCTTCCATACAACATCAATCCCTTCATGGATGAGGTATTGTGTGACATTGCTCCCCTTGAAGTTTGTGATGTATTATTAGGACAACCATACTTGTGGAAGTGACATTCTGTGTATGA